>JABCKW010000342.1:0-40915 GCA_014824385.1 Fusarium cyanostomum | reverse complement strand
CTCAGAGCGTCCCATGCCAGTGGCGAAGCCCGAATTCTTGCTCTCACGCTCCTGAATGCAGTCGGGGCAGTCGTCCTCGCAGCTGGGCTCGGCGTTGAAGCGGTCGAGGGGATCTTCCGTGGTGACGCCGCCACGATGGACGAGGTGCTTGTGAAGGGCGAGCAGTTCATTCGGGCTGGGGGTAGCGGACTCGAAGGGACGCGGGTCCGACTTGGGATTGGGCTTGCGGCCGATGGTCTTGGGCTGGTGGGTAGGGACGGGAGCGGGAGGGGGGGGAGGCTGGTTGCGGAATTCGTCAAACTCGGTGGCGATGATGATGGCGGTGCTGGCGTCGCAGGCGTCGTAGGCGTTGCCGTGAACAGAGATGTTCTGACCCTCGGCCATGGGGCCAAGGAGGTCCTTGATCTCCTGCTTGATGACCAGAGGGTTGCAGCAGGGGTCGAAGACGGCGATGTCGCGGGGTCGCTCCTCGAGCAGGGTCTTGATCATCTCCAGGGCAGGAGCCTCACGAGTATCGGAGGTGTTCTTCTTGAAAGCAAAGCCAAGGATGGTGACCTTCTTGCCGACAAGGGTGTTGTTGAGGCACTTGATGACGCGGTTGCTGAAGCGGTCACGGGCGTACTCATTCATCTTGACGACCTGGCGCCAGTACTCAGCAACCTCGGGGAGACCCATGGTCTCGGCAAGGTAGACGAGGTTGAGAACATCCTTCTTGAAGCAGCTGCCACCGAAGCCAATACCAGCCATCAAGAACTTGTTACCAATGCGGGGATCGACACCAACGGCGCGGGCGACTTCGTCAACATCGGCACCAGTCTGCTCGCACAGGGCAGAGATGGAGTTGATGGAAGAAATACGCTGAGCCAGCATAGAGTTGGCAACAAGCTTAGCGAGCTCAGAAGACCAGACATTGGTGGTCAGGATGCGCTCACGAGGAATCCAGGCATTGTATACCTTGACGAGGGCCTCGGCGGCCTTCTTGCCGGAGGGAGTGGGAGCGGAACCGATCAGGATACGGTCAGGGTAGAGAAGATCGTTGACAGCGGTACCGGCAGCCAAGAACTCGGGGTTGGAGAGAATCTCGAAGTGAACACCTGGCCGGTGCATAGAGAGCTAGAACCAAGCTTGTTAGCCATCTGTTGCGCAAAGTTCCCTGTTAAGCCAGAGGCGGCTGTGAACTTACAGTGTCAGCGACGAGCTGGGCAGTCCGGCAGGGAACAGTGCTCTTCTCGACAATGATGGCACCCTCACGAGCGTGCTGGGCAACGACAGCGGTAACGGCCTCAAAGGCCGTCATATCAGTGGCGCTACCGGCACCAACGCCACGGTCCTTTGTAGGAGTGTTGACGGCGACGAGGACAACATCGGCCTCGCCGATGTGCTTAGCGATGTCGGTCGAAAAGAACAGGTTGGGCTTGCGCTCAGCGACGGCGATCTCGCCGTCCTCACCAACAGAGCCCTCGTTGTCGGAGGTAGGCTCATTGGAGAGTGAGGTAGCACGGCCACCATCGCGGGCAATGCGGACGATATCGTGCAGACCGGGCTCGTAGATAGGAGGGTGGCGGGAGTTCCAGCGGCGAATACGGGTGATGTCTCGATCCACCACAGTCACCTGGATGTTGGGATTCTGAAAGGCAACGACAGCGGCAGTGGGTCCACCTGGAGATAGTTTGTTAGCCAGTTTCTACACAATTGTGAACTTGGAGCGGAACTGCAGCGCCGAAGGTGCTATGAGGCATGTAATCAAGGCGTTGAAGGCAAAATTGCGGCGTTCGCAAGCTCGAAAGCCAGCCTCTTGCTCTTCGTCGAGGGGCAAAAAAGGGTTCGCTCGCAAAGCGATTCTTGTGACTTACCGACGTATCCAGCACCAACACAGCAAATACGGCGGACCTCGATGGGAGCATCCTGAGCGCCGTTGGTAGACTCAGCAGAGCCATTGATAGAGAGGAGCGACATGTTGATTAGAGGTGATGGGGGGAATTACAGACGAGACGCGAAGGGCAAGCTGCATAAGAAGACACGCGCAAACAAAGCCACGAATCGACACACTTGGAAGGCAAGCGAGTGTGAGGGCTGGGAAGAAATGAGAGGGGGAGGACGAGGTTTAAAAGGAGGCAGAAGCAGAGCGAGCGAGTTGTAAGACGCAAGGGAGGTAGAAAAGATATTCCCAACGTTGCAGCTAAAGCAAAAAGGGGGGCCGATTTCGATAGAGGGAGGCCAGAAAGCCGGTGGAGGGGCTAAACCGCTAAAGCCACTCGGCGATTGGGGAACTGCAGCTCCAAAGAAATTAAGGCGGTGAGATATTCCCATTAGTTTCTGCCCGCCAAGGGATTGCCGGGATTTATGGAGGGGCGGGGGTAGGATTTTCAGGGATTCCGGGCAGGGGTAAGGCACGGAAGGGCTGTTCCAGCGCGATGGAGGTACCCTGGATGCAGGTACCAGAGCCACTGCAGTCTGCGGGGAGAGGTACTTATGGCGGCTTCCCGCCCGCGGAAGGGAACATGATCATCCCCTGGAGAAAACTGGGCTGGATGGAGTCGATAATACAGTGCCGAAGCACGGTGCGCTCCAAGGCCAAGCCTCCCGCCCAAACCTGGAAGTTCCAAATTCAACCACAAGCCTTTATCCGCTAAGCTTAATAAACACGGTGAAGCTTCTGCGAGGCTCGACTGATTCGCGGTTCGAGATACATTGAGGAGCCTTCTGGTATTTTAGTAGGAACACCTAATCTTTATGGGTGGAACTGCTTATTAGATAAAGGGTTGGAGCTTTAATTGCTGCGCAAGTGCTCAACCTGGCGGAATTAATCCAATCCATTACTGACGACTTCCATGGATATTAAGAGGGGCCATAGTACCACCAACCCCTCGTCGTCAAACGTGGGCCCTCGATGGGGCAGAAGACAAGGCTGGCTCTTGCGGGAGCGATCCATCAATTCAATACTCCGCGGTGCACGGGCGAAAACTAAAAGAATCCCTCTCAGTTGATTTCTACGCACTCCGTACGTAGTAGTGGATGAAAGACAAGGCTGCTGTTGATGACGGTAAGTTCGGCATCCAAAACCTGTTAGAATTAGCATCACACAGGTGATCCAACGGCTGACCGACAGTCCAATAACCGAAAAAGAAAAGGCACACGCGGTACAGACTTTTCAGCGGAATGCGCCCTCCGTCCATCTCCTGACAATTGTCGTCGTTTCATTCATTCCTGTGAGGCTGATATGATGTCAAGGTCCAGTTAGCAAGTTACCGAAATTTCTTTCAGCAACTCGACAGACTGATAGACAGGGGGTCTCTGAGACGTCAGTTGACGTTTATTACGTAGCCACAACCCCGCCAAGACTTGGCAGGGCATGGCACAACATGGAAAGAGGAACGATACGGTGAAGGACATCTACTAAGTAGGCATCCGTGGAATCCAGGGAGTGAGACAGCGGAAAGGCCAAAAGGCAAACGGACAAGCCAGTGAGGCGACAAACTTCAAAGTCGATAGCCTCAGACGCCGCGCCTCGCTTATCAAGCGCCCCCGACCACCGCCTTCCAGATGTAATTAGCAGCACCGGCGGCGAACAGTTAACGTTAAGGACAGAGAGCGATATGTCGATTCGTCCCTATCAACCCGATGTCGGCTGGGCCGATAGAGCATGGCGCCTCCGGTCAGGGAGACCATGCCTCGACGGGCTAGGGGTATCGCTTTCTGATGTCCGTCATTCTCTGCGGAGCCTAGCCGAACAGAAAAAAGCACTGTGCGCTGCAGTGCAATGGATGGTTCGTCGATGATTGATGATTGCTTACTCGGCCGGCTCCGTACACGCACCCTCTGTTCCAAACAAGTGCTGACTGAGATTGACAGAAATGCAATCAAGCCACGCGGCTGGTGACAGTTCGGCCTATTCTCGATGCTTCTCAAGCCCCTGAACTGCCTCGAAAGATCAGACCGAATTAGCCCACGATGATTGCGGCTGGCGTGGAGTTTGACCGCATGATGTATGAGGCTGCGCATATCCGAGGCTTTTAACGCCATGGAGCACTTCATTTTCTCACGCAAGCCTGCCAATGAATGTCAGCATGTTCTGAAACGAAGCATCGTGATCGGCAAGGCTAGGATGCGCATTAATTGTCAGCAATCATCTGTTCGTTACTTGGCCTACCAAGTCGCAATTAACTGGTTTCCCCTTTGGTGTTATTTTCTTGCGAGAATTAACGACAACCTAGGCTGGAAATGAGCGAGTTGATATTAGTGGCGCTTTTATACTTGCAAGGCGTTAATGACCATGCCCCCTTGGCGATGGTCGATTGCGGCTGAATTCATATCCGACCGCCAACTGGTCAAGGGATGGCAATAAACCTGGAACATCATGCAGCGTACCTACATACTTGCTTCTAGAGCATTGTCGACTCGAAAACATTTGCACTTCGGCTTGTCCTGGACATAAGCCCTTAAGTTGATGTTGATCGATTGAGGCAGCATGGCACCGCCCATGAGCCTCCACTCACCACGGAGTTCTGCCGCAATACCTTACCAACAGCATCACATATGGATCTTGCGATAGGCCAGTGCCCCTGGAATTCTGTCAAGATAATACTGTAAGGCACGGCCATGCAACCAATCAAACTCTCACTCTTTCTAGCCGTTTGCCGGGGCGGAGCTCTTCAGCCGATGCCAATTCATAGACGCCATATAGCGATCATGAGTGCCGGTCCGCAGAAAGTTCAATGGGGCCTGCGAGCCAAGACGGGAAGATAATGGAGTCTTCAGCGGAGGCTCTAGGTCGAGTTCACGCGGTAAATAAGACAGCTCATGTATCCATAGAAGCTCCTTAGCTTTATAAGAACCATGCTTGACCACGGTGGTGGATCGGTCCGTCAATTCATCCATCTTATCGTTCGAGCTCGCTGACCCTGCGGCGCTTCGGCCGGCCCCATAAACACCGCCTGATCTTCTTGTTGCAGTGGTTCTATACAACCAAAAGACTTGAGTTTCGGCCAGTACTATCTCGCCATCGATGAACGGACTTCGCCTCGTTCGAATAAGGAGGAAGCGCAATGACTTTGATTCAACGTGCCGTGAACCACAGTTCTGTGATAGTGTTAGGCTGAGCCCTGGTCATTACAGCTCCATTCTGACAGCTTTGTTAATTTGTGGTGTTGCAGGCATATTCGCATTGATGAAATAGGCATAAACAAAGATTAGCTGGAATACTTGAGACCCATTTGCCGCAGGATCCGACAGAGGATTCCTTGAAAACTCCTCTGATGCCGCCTTGCGTGGGCAGACGAGAAGAGGCACGTGCGAGATCACGTGTAACAAGCACTTCCGTGCCTCCATGTCTCTTCTTCTTGCCGGCGGCAAGTTCTCAACTTACACCCTCCATGCCTGGGTCATCAGTCCTGGAACTGAGGTTTTGCCTATTAAAATCTCCTTCGACTTGCGATGGCGCCACCAATTTGCACCGATAGATGCCGCCTCCAACCCGTTGCTGGCTGGTAGCGAAGAAAAGACAGCGCGTTCCGTCTCTTCCCGATGTCTCGCAAAAGCCAACCTTTTTCACTAACCATTCTACCTACCGAGTGGGATTGATTCAGTCACGAGGGTTTGATCGTAGTGGCACAGCATCGGTTCTTGCTTGGTATGCCATGAACGGCTGGCGCCAATGGTCCAGACCAATACGGCCACGGGGGCTGGAATTCCCACGCTTATTCGCATTTCCTCGACCATGGGCGATTGGGCGTGCTGGAACAATGTGATATTGGCGACGCATCTGATTCGCCCGTCACACGCGCCCCCGGACAAGGATTCTGTTGACAGGACGTCGCAAAGCGTCAGGCTGAGGCGGCTGCCACAGAATTACCGGCACCAGGACGGCATTTGTTCCCAGGATGATTCAAAATCAAGTGATTTCAGGGTGGTATACGTCGCGCTGAAGGCGAGAACAAGGGTCCATTTGGCATCTTTTGGGTGTCTTTGAATCTGATATTGATCGCGACTGTCGAGTTGCTTGAGGCTGTCTGGCCGTATTCAGATGGCTTCTTCAAGAGTCAAACCCAAAGTAATCAATACACCGCCATGGTCTTTGCCTTGAGACATGAACATCCGGATCAAGATCTACCCCTCCATTTGCCCCTCCCCCACCAGCCCGTTCCCTCGAGGATCGACGAACTACATCGTGCAGCCCCTCCTCGTGGTGTTTGCTCTGGCGCACATTGCAGCTTTGTTGACGGAGAATTCAGCGCCTCATGTGCCTACAGCAATGCATATTGTCCATTCTCGTGCTCTTGCCGCCATCCACGTGGGGAGGCATTTCTTTGAAAGCGCATATGTGATCATCATGTTCCGAAAGAGAAAAGAGACGCCTCCCGCCTCTCGAGCGCTTCAAACTATGCATTGACGACAAATTTCTTGGTCGCGGAGCATTCTTTGCTGAAAGCCGTCATCATGTTTGCCAAAGCGCCTCTACCCCAGTCGCGTTACCCTAGCCACGATGTCTCCAGGTTCCCCGACGCTCTCAAAGGGAAGCGCATTCTTCTCTGCACTGAATCTTTCGGCCCTGTCAATGGCGTCAGTCGTACAACTTTGATGCTCGTGAACCACCTGCGAGCTCATGGCGCTCATGTTGCTGTGGTTGCGCCGCACAACCATACGCAGCACAACACCTTTACGCCGCCTCCATCACCGTCCATGTCCCCTGCGGACAAGCAACCTGAGGTTCGGGTTACCGGATATCCTCTCCCTTTCAACCCTGAGCTCTCCATTGTCTATCCGGTACGCAACTCGACACTTTACTCGAGAACTTTCGGCGACGATTCTCCCCCCGATCTGATCTATTTGGCATCCCCTGCAAGCCTCGGATTCCAGGTGATGCTTCAGTTAAGACAACAGCCCAAGGAGAATCAGATTCCCGTCATCTGCAATTTCCAAACCGATCTCGCTGGCTACTGCTCCATCCTTTTTCCCGCACCACTCAGCCACGTTGCTGTCTTCGCCTTCGCTGCCGTCCAAAGCTACCTATTCCGGCACCCTTCTGTCAAGACTATCTTCTACCCATCGAGCTTCGTGAAGCGATATCTCATAAAGCAAAAGGTTCAGGAAGACAAACTGGATATTTTGACACGGGGCGTCAATACCGAGCTGTTCAACCCAAAGATGAGGAGCGATGATCTGCGCCGGGAACTGGCGCCTAACGGCGAAATTATCTTCGTTACTGTTTCCCGTATCGCTGGGGAGAAGGGCTTCGACTTTCTGGCCAAGGCTGCTAAGGAGCTTGATGCCAGAGGGTTGGATTTCAAATTGTATATCGTGGGCGGTAACCGAAATCTCGACGTGGAAAAGGAGGTACAAGAACTGTTTGACCCCTTGAGAGAGAAGGGAAAGGTCATATTCGCAGGCTTTAAAGTGGGCGAAGACCTGGCGACTGCTTACGCAAGCGGCGACGTCTTTCTACACTGTTCCATCACGGAAACCTTTGGCCTCGTCGTCCTGGAGTCGATGGCTAGTGGCGTCCCGGTCATTGCCCGTGACGAAGGTGGCCCGTCCGATATTGTACAGCATGGAGACAACGGCTTCCTCATCCCATCGGCCGACCTCGACGGCTTCGTTACTAAGGCCATGAAGCTCGGTAGGGACCATGCTCTTCGTGCACAGATGGGACAGTCTGCGAGATCCTATGCCTCTGAAGCGACGTGGGAGAAGATCAACAACAAAGTTGCCTGGCGCATGAGCGACACTATTTCGGAGTGGAAACGCGAGCGAGCAGGCCCCATGAGCCGTCAGCTATCCAGCCTAAGCCCCTCAACGGAGCAGCTTATCCCGATTTACGGGTGGCTCATGATGAACGATGCCATGCGCGATACCATCACACGCGGGATCGTAGATGCGCGACTTATGGGAGGATTGGGAATCATCATCTCATTCTGGATGGTCACGGGTTGGTACATGGTGTTTACCGAGCTCTTTCTTTGGGCCAAGGGTCGATGGAGGGATGCGGAGAGAAGGAAGTCGATTGCATAGACTGGAAAGCCTTCATTGATTAGTGGCGTTGCGATAATTTGCATTCTTTAGAGGGAGTTTGGAGGAGCCAGGTTACTCAAGTTTAGCGATGCCTTCTTGCATGACGATTTGGACGGTCCTTACAGGGTTTGGGTTGCAATTGTTACGCCGGTTTGGCCATGATTTCCTTTGCGAGACTACACTAGCATATGATACCAGAATGCTCTTATTCATGCCTTATGCTTACATGTTGAGACGATGTCTTGTTACAAGGGTCCCGGATCAAGGGACTTCCAGGTTGCAATCCATACCATACGATGCTGTTTCATGTGTGAGACGGTCATGCCACAACATCCGCGATGGTCAGACTGTCACCACGAAACCCACAAGCTGCGCGTTCATTCAGCCACTCAAGCGGCTACTAGATTGATACTATGAGACTGTCTAAGTAATAGTGAAGAATATGAATGTGCGGACCCCGTGAGGTCGGATATCAACTAGGAACATGGGTTGCCATAAAGAATTGGCATAGACTAGAGAAAATGTTTTAAGATAGTAAAAGAGTAGTAAAGTCAACATCGCTATGCATCTCCGTAAAAGAAATTTCGCTTGATTATCACCGTCCCGGGATTGCTCCCCTCACCAATTCTGCCGCCCACCGTCTCACAGGCGTCATATTTGGCGTCCCCGAACGGGGGCGACGGCTAGTCTCCGCTTGTACATCTCGGCGTAGTTGAAGCGTTCGTACGTGCCGAACCCTACCGCCGCCACGAAGACGACCAGCCATATGCTCGTGATGATGAGGCCGACGGGGAAGACCATGAGCTGCACGCCGGGAAGCACAAAGGCGACGGTGCCGTTCTTGAGGCCGGCCACCTGCTCGTCGACTGCGGCTTGTGCCAGGGCAAAGTCGGACATGACAACCTCTTGCGAGAAGACACCTGTGAGGAAGGCGGCTTCGTTGATGGAGACGTTTGTGCGGATGGTGCTGCCGGTGCTGTTCTTGGCGGTGAGAGTGAGGATTGGCATAATGAGGCCCTCGAGATCAGCCCTGGTAAACTAGTTAGAATGTCTGTACAGTTTAAACACAAATAATAGAGGCTCACATCGTCATGTTGTCTTTCATCTTATCCGTGTCAATCCTTCCAACAAACATGTACGTTCGCATCAGCTCGGGGCCGTCCGCTCTCTTAGTCCGACTGGCAGCCTGTCCCTCCATCCTCGTCCCGTTCATCTCCCGTGGGTCAACGGGCATAACGCTTGCGCCGTTATATGACACTCCAACCATCACAGCCTCCGGTGCCACCGCCGCGAAGTCGCCCCTTGCAGCCGACACCTTGAATAACCGCAAATCGGCCTCAAAGATGCCCGTCCGCATGTCTAGCGAGGGCAGGTTGTAGCAGACGCATGCGCCGGAGGGATTTGTGCTCTGGTGGAGGCCCCCGAGGACTGACCGGCATGCCGAGTTTGTGGCCGAGTTCCAGGCAGTGAGATTTAGGGAGCCGTCCCGGGTGAGAGGGGTGTCCGAGGTAGGCAGTTCGTCAACGGTGGAGTTTTCATCGCGTCCAGCGAGTGAGGTTGAGATGAGGGAGGCGTAGGGGCGGTTGAGGACATCTTCGGCTCTTCGGAGGATAACTTCGGGAGAGAGGGATGATGCTGAGGCGGAGAGGGCGAGGAGGGCGGTTGCCGCGAGGCGAAGTGACAAGGCCGAAGCCATGGTTTCCTTCTTCTTTGCTAACTTTATCTAGTTGATGTGTTTCGTCTCCTTCTATGCGTGGGTTGACCAAGGCCGTGCGTGTTGTTGAGTCCGCGATAACGTCAATGACGTCGACGAGTCCTCTATTCGCAAATCCGAGTTTCGTTCCACTTAATTTGATAATGCAATTTCCGGCCGGCGGTAAGAATTGTAGTATCCTGGAGAAGATAACAGGCGTAGAGCAGATATGTGAGTCAGAGGGTATCTCAGAAGTAACGAAAGGTGTTCGTAGGATCGATCGATAGCAAGCAGCTCAACCACCCGCGACAGCCAACGGATAGTAATATAAAGGAAATAATAGACCCGAAGGAGGGGAACAGAATTAAAGATTGAAGATCAGAAGTGCAGATCGCCAAAGGAAGAGTAAAAAGAAGAATAGACAGAACAAGGGGCGGCAGGGAACAAAAGAGGGGACCAGCCCACGCGCCGCTCGAATCGTACCAGACCAAGACGGACGGACTTATAAGGAACTGTGCAGCTAGGGCCAGTCGGCCGAGATTACCTTTGACTTTTGCCGGCCTACAAGGCGAGGGAGAAGAGTCTGGCCGCGGCGTCTGGGGATGGAAAGAGTAATAGGGCCCGCGACGCCGCAGGGCACAAGGATACCGGCAGGACAGGGTGCCAGGGGCTCAAGGGGAGGGAAGCAAAACCGGAAAGAAGACTGCCATTGTCGGATCGACTGACGGTGCGACAGGCGGTTGCTGCAGGGGTTTGGGAAGCTTGGAGCGGTCTCAGGGCAGGGGAGGGACGGGAGAAGCGCTGGGTGGGTGGGCTCGAGTGGATATGCTCTTTTTGGAGAAGCAGAATGGATTCAAGCGTGGACCTGCATGTGATCTTTCGAGCATGGAGTCGAGAGGTCGATGTTATGCGGTTGGTTGACGAGAGTTGAGGATGGACTGTGCTCGGCATCGTGGGCGCTTAATGAGGTGAGCCCATACTAGAATCATGATGGCCTCTTGCTTCACGATGCAATAGGGACAGACAAGCTCAACCCCTTCTCTCGTCGCCCAAGTGACAGGCTCGTCTCGGTCGTGTTCTAGGCTGTCGCATCATCAGTTGTGAGGCAACTCCAACTTGCGTGCGCCCAGCACAAAGCCCCGTCGTCCCGTGGCTGTGTCAGATCGGTTGGCGGCCTACGGTAGTGCACCGCTTGAGTGGGTATCCCCCAAGACCATGAGAAGCTTGGTGGTTGTGGTGGATGGATGCTGTTTCAGGTTGAGCATGTGGCCGAGCTGCTGGTTCAGTAAGGCAGTGTGTTCAAAGACTACTCTGACCCGAGATTTTGGAACAACAGATATCTCATTCAAGAGGACATGTCTTCTCTGTCCCTAGTGAGGTATAATGCCAAAAGAAAGAGAGTAAAAGAACACGAGGGAAATACAAATGCCCTCTGTAAACCATCTCTGGAGTTGCGAACGGTGCCAAGCCAACAGCTCGGTCAAAGGGCGGGGGCTGCAGCGCCTCGGCCTTACCTCCACTTCCAGGGAGTGCTAGGGCACCCGCTGCCCTGGGCTAGGGGCTACTCAGGGCTCGACCCCTGTCCCGCATGGCGCCTCGTCCACTAACGGCCAAGCGAATTCCGCCTGTACCGAGAGATCTGGTCCTTCTGGCGTTTATTGGTGCACAGGCTAAAGTCTCCCTGTCGGGCATCAGTCCACTGCGAGTTGGCGATGGCTTCATTTTCCGACAATGTTGGATGTTTTCAAGGCATTGGATTCTGGCAGATTCCCAGAGATGGCGGTTGACAATTCCCATGCCGTCTCCTGAAACACAGTGCCCGACCGTCCCATGCCCTGCCAAATGTCGTCTAGCGCTTACGATGATGTCGGTCGAGCCATTCTGCTTATTGATGCGACTCAGCGTTTCTGCCCTTTGTCTCTCTCCATGCTTGAGACGAGCGATGACTGATTAGCAGGTTTGTGGCGGTTGATGGCGCGCCACTTGAGGCGATAGGTGTAGTGGCAGACGTAGCGTAGAGACGGTGAAACGGTCATGCAACAGGAACGCTGGCCTTCCGATCGCCGCCACGACGGCTCTTGTGTGATCGCCTTGACGGAACACTAATGAAATTATGTCGAGGCCAAGGCGCGATGCGGCTACTAGCACTAGAGCAAACTGCATGTTTAGGCGAGCATCTCGGAATGAAACTTGTATGATCGCCATTTGCATCAAGATCTGTTGCAGGCGCTTCGCCAAGTTCATCCAGCCCTACGCCATAACCATCGGTAGAGTCGAAAACATTGGCAAGGGTTTGGGCCAAGCTATAGATTACAGCATATGCCAAAAGATTGTCGGTAGATGAGGTTACTTCAATGCTACCTAACCAAACACGTGAAGCAGAGTGAAGCCATCGTCAAAACAGCGGCTGAAACCGTCAGAAACGACGTTCCAAAACAGCGCTCTTTGCGTTTCTAGCCACTTCTTACTGCCCGCGTCGGCGATCGCGAGATCTCATTTGGAAATCCCGTGAAAGAAACATCTTTAGGTGGAATGATTTGGAGAGCTGAAATGGGTCGCGAAAGGGCTTCTTCTCAGCTGAAAGCGTGAATAGAGGGGGTATCATGACAGCGATCGATCCGTATAGCAGATAGCCCGAGCATGAAGGCTGTCCTTGCCAGAGCTTGACAATTAATCGTAGGATTTCTGCCAGAACAGCCGAATGAAAATGGCAGAAGCGGCCGAGATAGAGCCAGACATTTCTTTACCAGTCTCATCAAGGCGTTGATTATCAAGCACTCACTCTGGTCTAAATCGCACTCACTTTTGTGGCCTCCTTCGATAGCTCCAGTAGCTATTGACCCTTATGAGCCTGGTATAGAGAAGATGATGTTGATGATGACGATGAATAGCTTGACTTGCCCGCCGGGGATGATTATAATACTAAGAGAGATATCACAGCTTCCTATTCGGGAAAGGTAAATAATATAGTTATAGAAGAACAATTAACTCTAGTTAATAGCTAGAACAAGAAGAGTGGTTATATACTATAACTCTAATAGTAATTTAAGTATATATTGCAGAATCAGACCTTCAGTGGAGTTTAGCCACAAAAGTGAGTGCGATTTACACCAGAGTGAGTGCTTGATAATCAACCCCCTCATTAAAGACCAGCCATGGCCTCCTCGACTCACAGATTGCGTGGTCGTTTGTAACGCCTCACCTGTCTGATTATCACATCACTGCCCCGACATCAGCGGTCACTCCCGATCCCGAGATATTCTCCCCGCCGATCTCACCAGCTCCGCCGAGCGCATCGCCGTTCTCATCCGCCGGCACGCAAAAGAACGGCGGGCCCACGTCGCCGGCCTCTCCACGGGCGCGTTTACCGCCCTCCGCCTCAGCCGGCGGCATCCGGCCGGCTACCAGAGCATCCCTACTATCCGATGCTGCTCCTGCTCGAGGCGGTGCCGGTATGGCTGTACATGCGGGTGGCCATGGGTAACGGGATGCGGCGGCACGAGGAGCTGCTGGACGAGATGCGGCGCAACAGGAGGTGGGAGGTGATTGCGGCGGAGAAAGTTGGTGGTGTCGAGGCGGTGAGGAGGATAGGTAGGGAGGGAGATGCCCGCCGTGGTGAGAGGGGCGGTGCACCCATGGAACTTACAGAAGCCCGAGTTGCTTGCCGAGGGGATTAAATCTTGGGCTGGAGAGAAGCCGTTGCCCAAGTTTTGGAGATTTTGAAGTAGGATGAAGACAAGAGGTTGTCTTGCCCTTCAGCCCGGGTCTTCCGGCCTTTACTCCCTCCCTTCAACGCAGCCATACGAGCCACCATGCTCTGGTCACCTATGAGAACGCCGATATTAGCAATGGCAACTCGCGGGTTAATTTC
Organism: Fusarium cyanostomum; assembly: GCA_014824385.1. Taxonomy (NCBI): domain Eukaryota; kingdom Fungi; phylum Ascomycota; class Sordariomycetes; order Hypocreales; family Nectriaceae; genus Fusarium; species Fusarium cyanostomum. The sequence continues at coordinate 27,344 of JABCKW010000342.1, read as the reverse complement.
ATAACTAACAATGGGACGCCTTGACGGCTGCTAAACTATGGCCGCTAAACTACGGAGGTGCCCTTCTGACGGGAAGCGCGCCAATGCACACTAAAGGCACATCATTCTTGACACCTCTCCAGCTTCCAACGTCAATTGCCTGCCTCTTCGCTAGTCGACCCTCTCCTCACCGACATCGTTCGGATGTTGTCTGCATCTTCCGCGCTTTAATTGCTCGCGTGTGTGCCAAGCGATTACCCAAGACCTCTGCGGCCCGTCCCACTGTACTGACTCACTGCTGAGCATCTCAATGCTGATTGAGAGAGAAGAGGGCATCCAACGTTGCATCTGCGTTGGCACATCCAGGGAAAACAGCTTGCCACGACAAGCAACAAGCTTCCTTCAGCAAATCAACTCAAGACACAAATAATTCATGCCATTGCATTGCGTCACGTGAGCTGGCCGACAACTGGATCCTGCCACCTGCAAGCTACCGTTAGCGCTGGGTGTCCCGGGTGGACGAGAGCTGCGCCTCATCGCTGAAACTTGAAGGCTTGAATCTGTCATCATCCATCTCTGTGAAGGATTGAAGAAAGACGCTGGGCTTTTTGATCTCTTCAGAGGTTTGGATAGGCGAGATTTGATAGAGACCACTGCATCTCTGACCATGGCCAAGGATAACGAGCCCACCGCGGAACCCCAAGTGACCTTTGCGTCAGGCCGAGTTGAGGACCACGGCCAGGCCGATTCGCTGCCGGATCTGCGGATCCTTCACTACAACGATGTCTATCACCTAGACCCCTCGAGCGCGGAGCCTGTGGGTGGGCTGCCCAGATTCATCAGCGTGTGTCGCGAGTACCAGGAAGGGAAGCAGTATGAGGACCAGCCCAAGATCTTGACGCTATTTTCCGGAGACGTCTTCAACCCCAGCTTGGAAAGCACTGTGACCAAGGGTGAGTGCAACCCCTATGCATTTCGATACTGGGCTCTACGGGCTTTTATACCCGCGGCTAGCCCACATGTAACTAACTCGGCTCAGGTCAACACATGGTTCCGGTGCTCAATGTGATTGGAACGGACGTTGCTTGTGTAGGGGTGGGTAAGTCATGTCACCCTTGACCGACGCGGTAACTGACCAGCTGGATTCCAGAATCACGACTTCGACTTCGGTGTCAAGCAGTTTCAGACCCTCTCAGGCCAGTGCAACTTCCCATGGCTACTCGCCAACGTCATTGACCCCGACCTTGGCGAGGAGGTGCCCTTGGGGAATGCCAAAAAGACCCATATGCTCACCACCTCCAACGGCATCAAGGTCGGCCTCATCGGGCTGGGTGAGCGAGAATGGCTCGAGACCATCAACAGTCTGCCTCCCAACCTCATCTACAGATCTGCCACAGCTGTCGCCAAGGAGATCGTTCCTCAGCTGCGGGAACAGGGCGCTGAGGTCATCATCTGCCTGAGCCACATGCGAGAGCCCAACGACAACAAGCTTGCACAGCAGACAGAGGGGCTCATTGACATTATTCTTGGAGGTCATGATCACTACTATGCCCACACTTTTGTCAACGGAACCCATGTGCTTCGTTCCGGTAGTGACTTCAAGAACTTGAGCTACATTGAAGCTCGTCGGAAGCCAGACGACCCTTCGCGATGGGATTTTGACATTTGGCGCCGGGACATCACGTCCTCAATCAAAGAGGATGAACCAACAGTGCAACTGGTCGACGAGCTTACGTCGAAACTTAACCAGTCTTTGGCGAAGCCAATCGGATGGACGGCCACGCCGCTGGATGCCCGGTTCAGCACAGTTCGCCTTAAAGAATCCAACATTGGAAACTTTGTCTGCGATGTGATGCGGCAACACCACAATGCCGACTGCACCATCATGGCATCTGGTACCATCCGTGGTGACCAAATCTACCCTCCAGGCGCAATCCGCATCAAGGATATTACGACTTGCTTCCCTTTCGAAGACCCCGTTGTGCTGCTCCGGGTAACGGGACAAGCCATCTTCGATGCCTTGGAAAACAGCGTCTCGCAGTACCCTGCACTAGAGGGACGGTTTCCTCAGGTCTCCAACATTCGCTTCGAGTTTGACCCTTCACGACCGAGAGGGCAGAGAGTATTGTGGGTGGATATTTGCGGGCAGCCGTATGAGCCCCAGAGGCTCTATGTCCTTTGCACCAGAGGCTACATGGGGCGAGGAAAGGGTGAGCAGAGCAGTTCTTGACGATCCGGTACAAAGTGCTAACGCTGAACATAGACGGATTCACGAGCTTGCTGGTCAAGTCTGAGGGGGGGCAGGCCGAGGAGATCATCGAGGAAGAGAACGGAATCCTCATCTCCGCCATGCTCCGCCAATACTTCATGGGTCTGCTCACTGTCGGCAAGTGGACGAACCTCGCTCCACACTGGATCAACGTGGCCGAAAAGTGCGAGGTGCCAGTATCTCCCACCAGGACCTCCTTCAACGTCGACTTCCCCAGCCTCAACTCCCTCTCAGCCAAGCTCCCCAAAGAAGAGCGCACCGAGAAGGTGACCAAGGACGAAAAGGACCCCTGGGGCCGGTTCCTCAAGCGACGATTCAGCATCAACGTCAAGCCGCACAACGAGAACGACGGCAGCGATGACGAGGAGCACCAAGAGGATGCTGATGATGTCGGAGGCATGAAGCTCGACTTTGAGATCCTGCTGATGCGCAAGTTCTGGACCAAGTGGGCGCTCAAGGCGGGTGTCAAGGCGAGCATTTGCGATCCCCTCAGGGAGGGCGAGTTTACGGTTGATTGGACGCGGTGCATTGCCCCGGTGACGGATGGAAGAATCAAGATGGTGGGAGCATAGGCGCGAGAAAGAATATACTGCAAGAAGCATCGAGGCCAGACATGTTCTTCCTTTGGCATATTGCTAGACAAAAGAATCTTGATTCAGTGTGGGTGGCTGCAGAACGCACAGCTAACCAAGGCACTGTATTCCATCCACCTTTTCGCCAAGTCTATGTTATGATGCGAGTTTATGTTACATATGTATAAATCGACATTCCTCCGTCGACACGAATGATGATGGAAATGATAGCCAAATCCTCTGCCTTGGCACGCAGTGCAGCGCCTACATCTCTCCATCTGAACATTCGTTAACCCTGAAGCTCCAACTGCTTTTACATGCTGGTACGTTGGTATGGCTCCTGTCGACCTGCCGGAGGAGAGCACATCCCCTCGGTGCAGATCAATTCAGCAGAGCAATCATCAGAATTGCCGCAAGTAGCCCCTGTTGATATCCAAGCAGCTGTTTCACAGCGCAAGCACCTGATTCTTTGCCGTCGTTGGAATCACCCCCGATGCGCTTGACCAGCTTGTCGCCCAGCTTGCTGATGCTGGCCTCGAAGTCGCTGAAGTTCTGTGCGTTCCACCTGGCGCCCTTGGCTCCGGGGACGGCGTCGCTGCCGGGGAAGGCCATGTAGAGGACGTCGTTCTCGCTGTGGCCATTGTTGCCGTTGATGGACTTGCCGAAGCAGGCTGTGGCGAGCGAGATGGAGGCTTCTCCAACCATGGGGAACTCGCCGTCGTCGCCGTTCTCATCGGCCCAGACGCCGTAGAACTAAGACGCCTTGAGTCATGCAGCCTGACGCTCAAGAAGGGGGGGGCTCACCATCTTGTTGCCGCACACAACGGCCATGACGCTGAGGGGCTCGATGCCGTGCTTCTCGGGGTCGAAGGTCGCCCAGTTGGGCTTGCTGCCCTCGTTCCCGAAGACAATGTAGGAGTGGGCATTGGCATCGAGGTCCTTCTGGCCTGTGCCGTACGACTCCACGGTCGACTGGAACGAGGTGACGGACTGGGTGTCGCCGGAAGAGCCACACCGGTCATCATCTGCAGGGCCATCCTGGATACCGTCGCAGTCAACGTCCATGTTGACCAACTCGCCCTTGCCCTGGAGGTAGATAACATTGTAATCCTTCAGGTGGTCGCCGCAGTAGGTGTAGTCTACTCCGGGTTAGCCGTTGCGGCGCGCGTTCTACAGGCCATGACTTACTGCCAGAGTCATCATCGGAACTGTAGAAGCCATCAGCGAGGACATTCTTGCAAGTGCCCTTCTTCAGGGTGTCGTAGAAGTCCTTCACGTTGGACGGGACGTCGCGGGCAGAAGCCAGCGCAAGGAGGGACGCCAACAGGGCATTTCGAAGAGAGGACATGCTGCAGCCAAAAGCTCCCAGTAACTGCGGACGAAGCTGAGCAGCCGAGTCTTGACATGGAATTGAAGAATTCTCGTACAACCAGGACGCAGGCTTATTAAAGGCCGTCCGTGTTCCTCTGCGCTTTAGTTTTAGCCGGACATTCCGCCCGCTCAGCCCTGTGCTGTATTTCAGCCCCGGCAATTGATCAGGCTAATGCGTCCATGGGGGCGGCTCGCCTAGTCTAATTGCGACTGGAGTTTATACGGGGGAAACATGGCTGATGGCTGAGCTCCAAGGGGCGTCTGCAAGGGTTCAGCTGGCTGCCGTCGACGGGGCGCAGCTTGCACTTGAGCGAGGCAGAGAGTAACGCGTGCACAAATTGAATCATGTTTTGTGATTTCGGCTTGACCGAGTCAGCATGGCCATGGTATCAATATCTCGCGTTGCAATTCATAGGATGAAAAGCATGGGATGAAGGATCAAGTCGCACCCCTGTAATTAAGCACTGCATAGCTCGCCATCTGACGTTACCCTACAGAGTACAAGGGTTAGATATGCTTAAAATGTGGTTTTCTTCTCCACAAAGACGCGATTTCTGTATTCAATAGGCCTGAAATATGGTATATCCTTTTCTCGCAGTATGATTAATAACTTGTTAATAAGGAATTTTAACGATTTAGTGGTAAGCTTTATACATACTTAACTTGAGGGCGAAGTATTATAGGTGAGAAAATATATGTACGTATTTATTAATAACTTATACCTAACGTTAATATGTCCAACCCCTGTATGGTCTACTTTTCCGAGAACTGAATTGCCTCAGTGGAAAGGTCTTGTTTCATCGCCAAGAAGATGGGACGATCTAGCATTAGAGATTGTCGAATGAATACTTCAGAACCGTCCGATTCGCTTGGAAATGGCTTGGAGGCGTAAGAGTTTACGGATACTATCTTTAGGCTAGAAGATTTCAATAGAAATCTTTGAAAGATTCCGTAATTCCATCATATGCAGCCAGATGCGTGGGTGCATTCTTGGCGTTGATCGTTAATCGATCATCATCCATCAACGTCACCTCGGTCGTTGTTTCAGCGACCGACAGCCTCATCCTGCTGGTCTGTTAACAATGAGCTCGGCCAACGTGGTCGGTAAAGGTGCGAAATGAATGTCGGGCTGTGTTGGTCAATCCATAATGGTCCATTAAGGGAATATTTATAACCATGTGCCATCTAACAGACCTCGGACTTTCGAGTGCGAGCAAAGTGGAAATGGCAAGAATTCGTCCAATAACGACAAGTTGGAGACACTGTCTCTATTACGATAGCACCTATGGTTCATCCGCCCGGCCTCCGAACGGCCGAGTTAGCACAGCTTTCGCCCGTCGACTTTGACTGCTGCTGCGTGTAAGTCATGATGCGTACAATCGATGCTTCGTCCGCTGGTCGACCGGCGATGAAGAATATATAACATGGTGATCAGAAGAGATGGTTCAGGAAGCCAATTCATTCTTCATCGTATAAAGCATCTCTCTGTACTACAAAATGTCGGCCCAACTGAAAGACCAGGCTGCTTGGGAAGCCAGCCCTCTCGCATTCCTATCCCGCCAATTCATCCAAGGCGTCCCACGCATACCCTCAAGCGTCGAGCTCTCTGGCCAAGCAGCCCTCATTACCGGCTCAAATGTTGGACTGGGCTTCGAGTGCGCGCGGCAGCTCCTTACCCTCAAGCTCTCCCACTTGATCCTTGCCGTCCGGTCTCAAACCAAGGGCGACGCCGCTGCAAAGAAACTCAAGGACGAGTTCCCCTCTGCCCAAATTGAAGTTTCGCTCGTCGACATGTCTTCTTACAAGTCCATCCAAGCCTTTGCGCAGAGATGCGAGTCATTGCCACGCCTTGACATTGCAGTCTTGAACGCTGGGTTGAGTCGACCGAGGTTTGAGCGGGCAGAAGACACGAGCCACGAGATGACTATTCAGATCAACTATCTCTCCACGGCACTTCTAGCTTTGCTTGTCATTCCAATCCTCAAGGAGAAGCGCGGAACCTCGTCTCCTGCGCACCTAGCTCTCGTTGGCTCAGACATGTCCTACTGGGCGATATGGAACGAATCGGACAGGTCCGTCTTTGACGTCGTCGACAACGGTGCAAACTTCTCAAGCACAGGAGCGTACAAGACATCGAAGCTTTTTCTTCTCATGTTTGTCAACAAACTCTCTCAGCTCGTCCCAGCCGAGGAAGTCATCATCAATTTTCCCAGTCCCGGCGCGTGCAGGGGTACACAGTTTGGAGCCGACGGCCGGACTTCCTGGCTAGCCAGATTCATGTTTCGGATCGCATCAAGTATAATCGCGAGACCGGCTTCCGTCGGAGCACGAGCGTACGTGGACGCTGTAACGGTGAAGGGCGTGGAGAGCCATGGTGGGTTTGTGAGCGAGGGCAAACTGAAGCCGTAAGGACCATCACTGAAACCTTGAAGGATCCATGCTAATTTTAGTATCAGGTTTGCACCCATGATGTACGAAACGGCTGGCGAGTCCCTTCAGGAAACTTTGTGGAGCGAGACGATGAAGGAGTTGAACTTTGTGAACCCAATGCAGATCCTTAAGGGTAGTAGCTAAGGTTCGGCGGGAATTCACAGTTTGTTTTCACATGTTTGCAGAAGAAAGGTTGAATGTAAATGTGGTCGCTGGATGATGGCAGCGCTCTAGAAATTGATTGAATGTCAATCTAAGTTCTGCTTTTCTGCAACATCGCCTTAAAGAACGCATCAATCAAGTAAGCTTTTCTCACTGTCATAGTAGACACATTCGTGATCAGGGCTTCCTTGCGGATCTAGTAATCGTCGTTGACAGCGTGCCAGAGCCCAGTGCTGGGCCCGTAGTCGAAGGCGTGGTTGTCAGGATATTGGCAATGCATGATATTTTCGACGAGGAATATTATGATGTGTATCCAGAGAGCTATACAAAATAGGGAGGTTTACTCAGTATATATGCTTCGGGAGGTGCGTTGTTCTGCCCTGATTGTTCCGCCTCAGGCTTAACGATCGCGTCTGAGGTTGAATGGGAGCTTGTTGCACATTAGGAATTAACAGAAGCATAATCTTTCCATTATCAAAAGTTACCAAGAGTTTCCTTCAGTCACCTGCAGTCTGAAAACCTTTCCTGCGCAAGTTCTTCTCCCCCCCCTGATGTCCTCCTGCATCTCGACAGCTGTCCGTTCAAATCTTGACATTCCACCCTGACAAACTTCTAAACTAAAGCTCTAGGCGTGACTGGCCTCTGGTTGAGAACCGCGTCAAAGCTGTCGGGTGTAAGCGCCCTGACACTGTGTTCTCTCGGGATCCTCTCAATCACCACCTGGTCCCTGTCGCCCTCTCGAACAACCACGTTACCTGGCCTCGCGATGCCGCTCTCAAGCTCGATCTCCTCAGGCTTGGGGCCTTGTTGGTCCCGGTTATGCCCCCTGCGGAATCGTCTGGCGATGCCCGCCCATGACCAGCTTGCCACTCGGTTGTGGATCCCGACGGCCAGTACGGCGGCCACAATGAGTCCCACGAGGAGCAGTATGCTAAGGACCAGGAGGACGATAAGCACAATCCGAGTCACTTTGAGAAACCCGTCGTGTTTGCTTAAAGAGGGGTGATAAATATCCATGTTTCGCGGCGACGATGTCGGAGTGGTTATTTTGTTCTTTTTCGAGGTGATGTGGTAGGTGTATTTGGGATGTCGGTTCCAAGGTCGATTGAGGGTTGGCGACGGCTTATATATGCTCTTTATCGCCTCTCTTCGATCTTTCACTCTTGTGCAGATTTGTGGATTGGCTTGCTGCAATCTGAGGTCGGAATGGCGATGTTGGGTGGTGGGCGGAGATGCTGTGCAGTGCGGCTGGGAGGAACCCGAGCAGAAGAATGAACTGGCGTTTTGAATTTGGCTTTGAACACATATTCGACTTTTCATCAGGCATAACGATCATGTAGATGTGAAGCTTGTATAGACTCTCAACTTGCATCAGCGTTGGCAGATGCGTGATCAACGTCGGAGAAATCTCCACAGGCCAAACGACCTGTCCGTTGATATTGGATTTAGGAATGGCAATGCTTGGAGACTTCTCGTTTCACACATGATGACAAGACTTTGTATTGTTGTCCTCTGTACGCCTAAATGTCATGCTATTATCGTATACTCAAATACCAGTCTTTCACATCCGAATCCGTAGACGCGCTATTTTCACCTGCTTCAGTCCAAACCCATGTCTCCTTCAAGGATTCGAACATGTTCATATTGCCGTGCTGTAGGGCTGATCCTGTTTTGTCAGTTTCAAGCCAGGTTTGATTGGACCTAGCGGTGGATCGCTTAGAGAAGCAAGTAGGGATTGAGCGATAATGAGTATTAAGAATAGATGGGGATGTCTACTCTCACTTCGGGGTTCCTTCCTACAAGTTGCCACAGACCTATCTCCGAACAATAACCTTTGAGGCCTCACTTCATGCAAAGCTGGAGCTTGCATGATGAACAGTGACGTTGTGCTGGATGACTGGCTCCTGCCCTCAGTCCAGATGAAGGTTGAAAGTCGCATCGCTATCAGTGAAAAGTTAGCCATACAGCAGCCTCAAGTAAGTTGGAACTCTGTAAGGGAAAGAGGTCTATAAAATGAACGCCTGAGCCTGATCCAGGTCTCGTTTTCTGGTCCTTTCTCTACTTCATCGACATCTCACCACCTTGATCATAATCCTCTCTCAAGTCTTACTCTACACTCTTGACCATCGCCATAAACCTCAGCAATCCTCCGCAAAATGTCGCCCACAGAGACTACCCCCCTGCTGGCCAACCCGTCGTCTTCCGATGGCTCACCTGTCGTCGGCAGCAGCAGCGACGGCTCCAGCGCCAGCTCGAGCAATGGAAGCTACAGCCTGTGTGCCCGAGACTGTCCCTGTCCCACCCAAGCCCAGTTTCCGCAGCCGCGTAGCCACTCCGCCAACTACTCGGTCATATACATGATGACACCTCGAAGCCCTCCACCGGTGGACGAGTGGCGCATGGAAGACAACGGCGAAGCGTCCCCCGGTGATCAGCCAACCTCCCTGGAGAGTGACGTGTCCGGTGACGAGCCCGCGGGTACGGAGCTCTTCATGCTCACACGGTCAGCTCTTCCCTTCGCCTGGCTAGTGGCGCCTTATGCCATGATTGTCGAGGAACCCAGAGCCAGACGACATCGCTTGATGACGGCGGGCGTTTATGAAGAGGGCGAAGACGCAGACGGCATGGACTGCTTTCCGGTCTGTTGGCCATTCTCATGGCCGTCGTGGATGAGCCGTGGGTCCTCCGACAGCCCGGCCGACAATCTACCTTCCGGGCCAGCTTCACTCGATGAGGAGGAACCCTCGAGCCACCCGGATCCCGGTTCTGTGGCGGCAAACAAGACCGTACTTGTCTTGCTAAATCTAGGACATAGACACTCTTCTCGCTCGCCACCAAATCTCGCATCGATTGAAGAGTGACGAGTAGTAAGCGGTTCCACGCCGAAAAGGGTGGTTATGGGGAGGCAGTCACCTATTTTATTATAATTTCTTCGCAGGCTGGGCAGCTTGTTTGCTTGAGTGGATTTGCTGCTTTTCAGTAGTCTTGGCATGCATGGCAGCTCATGAGATACCTTGAGCAGTGGTAGATACCCTGAGCATCGGTTTGGAGTTGTGTGGAATTGGACAAGATTTAAATATGGACATGGTCCGTGTAGTCGCATCGAGATAGCATCAACTGTCAATAAGCTCGAATGCAAGAGAGAGACGTTGGAGACTGCCGTTTCAATCCTTGGTTAATCATTAAAGTCGTGCAATACTATAATCATGAGAGACTAGGCGAAAACCCTCCACGTTCAAGCATAGAAAACTCGGCTCCAAGAACTTGGCATCTGGCCCGCTGTCCCATGATGTGATGCTCTGCAAGTCCACAAAAATGCACCAGTCAAGCCCAAACAAAAGACTCCAGCGCTCACCGTACAAAACCCGATGCGATACGATACGTACAGGCCTCGGCTTGGAACAAAGGACCGAGGGAAGAAGCAGGACCCCCCGGGCTACATCTTGAGCAGGGCATCATTGTCGACGATGCGGTCCTTCCAGCCCTCGCAGGCCACCTTGACAAAGGCCTTGGCCATCTGGGGCACCTCGACGCCGCTACTCGAGCGACTGCCCACAAGCCTCCTCTTCTTGGGCGTGTCTGGCGTGACAATGCTGTTTGGTCGCAGGATCCAGGCGCTAAAGGTTTCAGGGTTGGCATGGGCAATTTCGCAGAGGCCCTTCTCCGCCTCCGTCTTGGGCTTGCGTGGGTCGCCGAGGAAGAGCAGCGATTTTGATGAGTGGCGCTCGGCGTTCTTGTTGCTGCAGAAGATGAAGTTGAACTTTGTGCCGGTGGGTGTCTTGCCGGCGAAGCGCTCGCACATGGCCCTGGCGGCGGCGAGCGGCAACTCGACGTTGACTTGGTGAAGGGACGCTTTGTCGTTGTTGAGCTGGTCGGGTCGACCTCCGATGGCCCTGCTGTCTATCAGCTCAGTCCGCGCGAGGTGAAGAGTGAGCGCCCAGAAACTCTCGCCAAGATGGACCCCAGCGAACATGAGCGAGCGAGCCTTACCACAAACAGGCCTCAGCGCCCTCGAGCCGTGTCAAGAGGTCGTCTGAATACCGCGAAAAGTCCTGGAGCATCATGACATCGGCCTTGGGGTGGCTCTCGACGTCCATGGAAACGGCTCTGCGGGTTAGGATGACGACCTTTGTGATGCGAGGATCCGCGAGACAATGCCTGACAATCTCCTTGCCGACCATGCCGGTGGCCCCCGTCACGATGACCTTCATGGCTTGCGCTCCTCGATGCTGCGATTGCGATTGACAAAGGTAGAGCGCGTCGTGATTTCAGAGTAAAGGGATACTGGTTGTGATGCTAGCTGTGATGCTAGCTGTGTTGCTGGGGTCCGTCTTTCTTTGCGGGCCCCTGCGGGCGGAATTGGGGTCGGAACGACGGGAATAGAAATGCCAGATGAAGCAGCAGCGACTGAGCGACGAGGCGAATGTCATCGATGCAGGATCATGGTTCCTCCCGTCGGACTTGGCTGGAAAGGAATCCGACGACAGAACGGGCTGTAGAGCTCCTTTCGTCTCTTTGGCGGTGCTAGATCCGCGAGGCTTGGCGTTTTTCCGCAGCGGTCGCTCCCGCGGGTAGATTTTCTAGCAGCTCTTGGCCTAGGCCTGTCCTTGTCGAGAGTGTTTATACGCGTGTTTACTCTGTCGCACGTGCCGCGGCGGTTGTGAACTCATCTTCCGCTTCCACCTCTACCTATATATTCGCGGCCGGATCAAACCTGCGCCGGCTATGGCACGGAGATGAACCAAGCCGAGTGACCTCGCCCATTGGCCAGTCTTGGCTTGGAATCAATGCCCCTTTTGTGGAACTTGAAGTAACGTGCGGCCCGGAGTAGAGAGATTCCAAACTGCATCTGGCGAGAATCACCTTCTGTCAGGCTGATGGCTGGGATTGAATTCACGTCTGCCGCCTCTTCCGCTGCCAAGAGTGAGATTCATGGCATTGACAGTCGCTTGACTTGATCGGATCCACGGCACATCTGAATATACATCCCGAATCATGTTCCCCAGCCTGTGCCGATTATCCGGTTTGCCGAATTCCACATGTTGATCGATCCAACTTGCTGCCTTACTCGTTAGGGGAAAGCTTTGAGCTGGCGCTGACGCTGTCTCGGCTCATTCGGCCCCGAGTCCGGAGCCGGGCCTTGCATTGTGGAAAAGAGGCTGGCCTTGTTGCGGGCAGGTGCGCCGCACGGTGGCAGGGGTATTTATTGCGGGCTACGCACTGTACATAACTCAGCATCTTCATCATCAATACCACCTACACAACCACTGCTTTTAGCCTGTACGGGAACAGAACGTTGAGCATCTACCCAGTGGCTGGCGGGAGAAGCAACACACCGCACCTCAAAAGGTAAGTCTCATCAATAAAGCAACAAGAGAAAGAGGCAGACCAATTCCACAGTAGCAACAGATTCAATTCATCGTTCCTCAGGCACAACTATCTCATTCAACCAACTCGGCTCCCCTCCAAGTTCTCCGCCGCACTCTTGCTCCTGGGGTCCTTGTCCTTGCCGTACAGATTGTCCTCGCCGCCAAGCTGCTCAATCTGACGCTTGCTGTTCTCCTTGCTCTCCTCGCTCGTGTCTAGAAGGGTTCGTTAGAGTCCTGGGAAGCATATGGAGAAGGAGGTCCGTACTGGGGTTGGACAGGTTAGCCTTGTGGCCTTGGATCTTGTGGGAGACTTCCTCGCCGCCCTGGCGGAGCTCCTGCATGTCATTCGAGATGACGGATCTGTCTCCAGCGGAATTCATTTTAGCGGCGTTTATTGCTGTGTTGACGTGGTTTATAGTGGCTTCTTTTGGGGCTCTGTTGAAGCTATTGTCGATTGCGGCTGGGAATGAGACGCGGCTGTCTAAATACCCAAATAAACAGCTGCCCTTTGGCATCCCACGGCATCATGACGTCGGCTTGTTCAGGAAATCAATGCAGTTATGTCATGACGATGCTGAAAACCAGGCTGCCCAGGTTCCAAATCGCTGCCACAAGGCCAGGGGGTGCCCAGCACTCGTCTCTGTGTGGCTGAAAACCGCCATCATGGGGCGGGATGACATAACTCATGGTCTTTGAATAGCAACCGCCAAAATAAAGCACACACCTATCCAGCTGGCTTATGCCTTATGCTTCACTGATATTTATGTCGCCTGATAGCAACTCACATGGTCGTCAATCAACAGCCATCTCGATGAATGGGCTCAAATACGCCATCTGGCCAGTGCTGAAATGAGTGGACGGCGGTGATAAAAGTGTGCGTTTGCCCTGTTGCATGGCTCGGTGCTAAGGCTGTACTGTACAACGTCAACCTGTTCAATCCACGCAAGCCTGGTTGCTTCACAAACACGCGGAGATAATAGATGCCGTGCTTCTCTCTGTCGTTACACCTCTTCTTTGTGGCGAGTTCTGACTTGCTGTGGCAGACGTCCAAGCTGCGTCACGACAAGCCGCATGCTGAGCTTCAGTTTACTAACAACAAAACGAATCGTTATCCAGTTTATTAAAGAAGGGAAAAGAATGCAGCTGGGGAAGAATGCAAAATAAGAGGCCCTGCATCCATGCAAAAGACTTCAAGTTGCCACACAGCTCATCTCAATATAGGTATAATAGCACTGTCAAGCGCCCCAGGAAATGAATGCCTGAATAAAGCCTACTAGACTGTCAGCTCTCGAGTAGGTTCTCGAATGCCGGTCCCTTTCCAACGCCACCCAAATGTTCCCCGTCCTCTAATTACTCTTCTTATAGCAAGTCACTGGACTGTCTCCGAGTCAAACCGTGTCGCTCTTTCAGCTCATTTCGTGATTCCCAATCCCTGTCCATGATTGTCCGGGTGAGGGCTGCCCTGGGGATGAGAAACCTGATGCTCCGGACCTGTGCTCATCTCCATCGGGCCCGTCGTGCCGTCCATCTCCTGCACCGGCGCCATCTGGGGCGCGCCATACGTCTGCGTGTAGGTCGGCAGGCCGGGGCTGTGGGCAGGGACTGACCCGTTGTCTGAGAAGTGGCCGTAGGAGTGAGGGCGCTCAAACTGGGCTGCCTGGGGAGAGTACTTCTGGTACTGATCCATGGAGGAGACGCCGCTGGGGTAGTAATGCCCTGCAACGGGTGTTGAATCCGGGGATGCTGTAACTGGTTAGCAAAGTTTGGCAGAATTCTTGGGATATCCTCTTACACGGATGGTTGCTCATGGGAGACTGGGCAGGGAATGTGCCATGATGGCTGTAGCTTCCGGGAGTGTCGGGCTGCTTGGGCACGCTCTGGAGCTGCTGGTCTCCCTGCTTCTTCTTCTGCCGAGGTTTCCACCAGAACAACCAGATCAAGAGACCAATGACAAACAAACCTCCCACCGACGCACCCACAGCAATCCCAGCGGTAGCTCCGGTGCTCAAGCCGTCATCTCCATCGTCGCTAGGTCCCGAGGTGCTGGAGGCCGTAGATGCGGTAGAGGTCCCTGAAGTAGGGTCACCTCTAGGGTCGAGGAAGTCCTGCCTGAGGTTGGCCTTCGAGGACAGCTTGGCTGGCACCAGCCTGTCCCTTGGACACTTCCCCTCCACGCAGGCATTCTGACTGCAGCATCCTAGAAACGGAGGGCTGTTGAAGGCGCAAGTGTAAAAGTACTCTGTTCCTTGAGAACTATCACAGTCCTGCGGAGGAATCTTTTCATATGTGTCCTTGTCGAAGGTTGTAGCACGCAAATCTCTCTTGGGGCATTTGCCTTTTTGGTTGCCGCAAGGATCGCTGAGACAGCAGCCCATGAATGGAGTGTCATCGGCTTCGCAGATGTAGAACTTGCCGCCGTCGGAGCAGCTGATTCCGAAGAACTCCTTTGCTTTGGACATTTTGAACCCAGATTGGAAGCTTTGTTCCTAGCTTTGGTATTAAAGGGACGGTGGTAACGAGTAATGGTCCTCTTCGACTAGGTTCAAGCTTAGAGATGATGCAGCAACAAGAGAAAGAGGAAGAGGAAGAGGAGAGGATCAGGTCAGCCCTAGAGAACGAGCGGGCTCGCAGCTCTTTCATTCAATCTGTCGGCAACTGCCAAGGGATATAGGTACCGCTACTTCTATTGCAAGTAGAGCATGTTCTCCTATGCCTGGCATACCTAGTGGGTAACCTTGACAGCAAGCCTTACTTGCAGCAGAGCAACCCTCACTTGGAGCAGAGCAACACTCGTTCCCGGCCCCCAAGCTCAGCCTGCAGCGGGATACATCCACTGTGGGTTCAACATGGATACCCAGAGGCCGGTCAACATGGGTATAATTGGATGGGGGCCATGAAGGGCTTGAAGCGTAACCTTTTCTGCGTCCACTGACTGTGCTGGCCCCCATGCATCCCAGACTAGAGGACGTAGCAAAGTGCAAGTAAGTATCTCACAAGTTGTGGCAACTTGGTAGTAGGATGCCCTGTTCCGCTCTGTCCAACGCAAGCGTACAGCTGTGCAACACCTCTGTTCGCGATTTTGAAATCATCCCTTGCCTCTCGACTTGTCCGTGCTGATGACGCTCGATAAACTATGGCGAGGTCTGGCTGTCAACTTGGAGTTAATATCGGCGTTTCCCCAAGAAGAAATCTCCGAATCTGCAATGTCAGCACAATCCCTGCCCGTCACCGAAATAAAGCTGATGCCAAGAGTTTGGAATACGGCGAAGCATCGCAAATGACCCGCTGCACTTTGGGGCACAGAGACATGTACGGCCCTACTCAGCCACGTCAATTGGGCGAGGGATGGACTCCCAAGGGCTTGGCCAAGAAGCGGCTGCAGTAGCATCGGCTGAGCTGAACTTGTCCTAGATAACTTGAGTCTTATTAATTAGTGGAGCGACATGAGCAGAAGAGCTACACATTGACATTTGGTGGCTGACGGCCTTGCTTTTGACGAACCTCCATGCTACCCTAGTCTCAACTCTAAGAGCAGTGCGACGCATCGAAAGCCAGGCGTCATCGAGTAGTAACATAGTTCTCTTGTTCCTTGGTACTCTCGGCGTCTAGTTGTTGTCCCGTGGATGCAGATGCCAAGCCGTCGTTGGCTTCCTAATCCAGATCTCACCCTCGCAGGCTCGCAGCACAGCCTTACCGTATGATGGTCTCTATGCCACTAACTAGGGCTGAGCTAGTGGTAACAAGGCGCTGACAATCTTTATTACGGAGCATGGACCATAGCCCATACCGTAGACTTCCTCATGTGGCTAGGGCAGCAAGTAGATCCTTCGCTTCTGCCATCCTTCGCCTGTGGGCGCCTTTCATCTTTGAACGCGCGTTAAGTAGAGCCTGCCACGCTGCTTCTGCCGTGTTTTAGCATCTTGGCATTGCTAGCCCAAGCAAAAATAAGGCCGCAGGGCCGTTGGTAATAATCAAGGGCCCCTGGCCTTGGGCTATCTCGCAGGTACTTTACTGATGCCATGGCAGCGAAAATCTCAGCAAACTTGCTTTTGATGATTCAGATCTTGACTTGAATTAAGGCCTTGTCTTCGGGCGGCAAGAGATGGGCCGCCAGTCAGACTGTGATTCCGTCTCGAAGCCATTCGGCCTTTCGCCTCAGGAAAAGTGACTCCAAGACGGCGACCTGCCACTGCCGTCAAAGGGATCGAATTTGCCATGTCGCGAATATTCTCCTCGCCAAGCTGAGTTGTCCATGTGTGATATAGGCATCCCTTTGAGGCCAGTCGTATTCGACATGGACCCCTTGCAGCCTGCACACTCGTTCCAACCCGGGGGTGATCACATTGTGGTCTAACCCATCCTTCCATATGCTACCCTTTGATCTTTGTCTGGAAAGGTGCCGGAACCGACGGGCAAGCAATCCTGGAGGCTGGTGCATCGCATTCATAGTCCGAGCCTGACTTCGAGGGGAACAAAGAACTGGCGCTGACGTCCCAGCACCACAGTGTGGATTCCAGGGTCATCGTTCACCGCCAAGAAAGACGGCGCCAAGGGCTGAGGAGGGTCCAAAGTGATTGTGTGGTGGCTCACAAAGTACAACCCATTGATGCTCTCGTCCCCTTCCTCAACCACCAAATTTAGCTGAAAACACCTGCGGGAGCTGGTCGCCCCTGATCCTCTGTCCCAACTGCGCCACAAACGCCCAAGCAGTGCGAGAGAGGCTCTGGCTCATCTCGCCGAGCATGAGGACTTTCAGCCGGCCTTGTCCGAGCACAAAACCAGCACAAGAGATCTGCGTGACGTGGACACTGGGGTGAAAGAGGTTGAGCGCAAGGTGATGATAGAGGTAGTTTCCCAATGCTTCAGTAAAGGGACTCGTTTTGATATGCTCGTTCGTCCGCCATGCCCAGCCGTCGTCCGCGTTTCCACCAGCAAGCCTACGACGCTCACGAGCGTCTCCTTTCCATGGGACCTTCTCTGATGGGCCAATTTTTTGTCCGGCACGCACGAAACGTCGCAGATCTTGAGCCGCGATGGTAATGTCAATTGAACGAAGCCCTGGCGTAGTCGAATTTTCGTTCGCATGCTGGTCAGACTCGATGGATGTTGGATCGTCACTAGCTTGCAGCGGTGCGTTGAAGGCCAGAGTCACAGTGAAATCGGCAGCTCTGTCATTGAGTCCAGTGCTTGCCACCCAAGTCTCCCAAACGCCTAGAATTGTCTTTGTTCCCAGCGTGACGCGGCTCACGCGACAGTCGAAAGTGGCAGACAGCCAGTCGGCGACAACGGTTTTCAGTTGCAAAGGCATTCGCATGAGCAACAGCGGCAGATGGACGAAGCTGTTCTGGGTTTCGCTTGGCTGAGAGGGTGAACCAGAAAGACCGGGGAGAAGAATCGCGGCATATGCAGCATTCTCATGTCTGATATTGATCCAAAGACCTTGTTTCTGTTCGTCCGGTAGCTCGCTCTGGTCGCCATGCAAAGCCTCCAGGCTATCTTCGGAGGCCTCCTCGCCTAGAAACGTGCTCGCTCGGAACCACTCAACTTTGACTGCCTTCAAGGGTCCAACTTGTCCCACGGGTGTGTCTGTTGCCTCCAATCCGACCTGGATACCCCGAATCACATCGCCGACTAGGGTGTCTCGTAGGCGACTCGCAATGACCTCGAGTCGTTGTGTTGTGAGGCCTTCGTAGCCAACATGTAGAGGCGACACGCGATGAGTCGAGAAGGTCGTGTTGAAGAATGGAGGGATCGATTCATCGTTGTTGTCAGATGTGGTGTCAATTGTCCTGGCTGGGGATTCATGCTGAGCCTCGGCCAAGCCAGAACCTTGAGCGCTCAAACGTGCCATGTTGTCAAGTGAATGGTCTAGCAGGCATGTACTCCTTCGTCTAAAAGCCTCAACTATCGACAGCGCGGGTTTCTGCGATGCTTCTCGAGGGGTTGTGGTTCGCGGTGACGAGTTTCACGATGATGACGCGTCATACCACACGCATCTGTGGTAAAATGGAATAGCCTTTGCAACCCAAGTGTTCGCGATTCGGAAGGACGCGTCAGTTGGCTCGAAAACAAAGCACAAGTCCCCCGAAGGCGGTGTTGATGGACGCGAACATTTTATCACCGAGACTGGTTGTCTCGTGCAGCATAGCGGGAAGCGGCGCTGACTAAGCTAAGTATTTTATTTCCTGCGACTCTAGGTACCTGGCATGACAAACAATCGCACCTCAACACTCTCTAATTCCTCTAATTCCTCTTGGCTCTAGAGTTCAGACCTTGGACGGATCCCACATGTCATGCCCCCAGCCCGAGAAAGGGGAGAATGCGACCTGGAACCGCCCACTCTTGCTCTTGCATTCTATTCTCGATGCCCATGTTTGCTTATAGACATGTTCTCAAGCTGCCCCCAGTGCCATTTCCGGAAAGGTCCAGAAGCTCTGGTTCGCCATCATGAATGCTCGGCTTGACAGCTGACGCCCCCAGCCCTCGACCCGACAACAAAGAATACATGCCAGAGTTAGAGTCCTTTCTGCTTGTTTGTTGGCCGAGTGGCTTTTTAAATCACAAGCACCTATTCAAGATACGGACTCTCCGAATTGGACAAGGGCATCCCAGGGTTCCTCCGCATTCTAACAAAGAAATTCGATACGGAAACACTATCGTGACCTTGATCGAGGGATGGATCAAGGGATGGATCAATAAGTATGGTATCGCCCAAATCCGTGTCTTCTTTGTTCTTGGGTGAAATAATCATTGCATCAGCACTGGGTTCGAAAAAAGATGCTGGCGTCGAGACCCTACCTTTCGCTTTGTCTTTCAGGTTTCCCTGTTCCCACCCTGCCATTAAGAGATTGAAGATCTCTTCATGGCGCATTCATGGGCGTGGCTTCCAAAACAATGTCTGGCATCCCACAGTCTCTAGCCGGTTTTGCAGCGCGTTTAAAGCAGCAGAAGGCCCTGCGCATACCCATTCTCATTCTGTCTTCGCTTACTCCTTGCCCATCCTTGATCCCATGCGCGCTGCATCTGCCTTCACCATTTATAACGCCAAGAATATTGAGCCGTCTAGTTTGACTGTGCCGTCGAGACAAGAGCCACTTGGCTTGCCGACAGAATCTTACCCACACAACTGAATTGTACTTCAGCTTGCGATATCATGGACGAAGTGTTGAAGAAATGGGATGGCCATCTACCTATCAGCCCCTCGGAACTGGCAGAGGCGGCCGTAAAGGCGACCGACATCTATCATGAGGGGCATTTGGGCAAGGGCCGTGCAATGTCGGATCCTGGATTTGCATACGGCTTCCCTATTCACTCGAAATTGGAAAGTCGCGTTAGGTACGAACACGAGCTGGCGGAGTCGTTAGAGGGTGCGAGAGATCGGGTACCGATGCATGGGGCGCGTACCTGGTGTGCGTTCTTCGGCTACGGAACAAACACCATGTGGCCGCCACTTGATCCTGGTCGGACCAACAAAGAGTTTGAAGAGAACTTCCAGAGGCATTCCCGGTTGGCCGCCAAGAGGTGGGTAGAGTTGAATCGCCTTGTAGTCGGCAAGGAGCGGGAAATCCAGGACACTATCATCAAGCTCGCGAATGGAAAACTGCAAGGCGAAGGTACCCTTACCCTCCAAGACTACTTGAAGAGAAGCTGGGAGATGGCCAGGGACTTGTACAACAAGGAGCATGCCACGCCGCCCGGAGGTCCAATGGAGTCCGACTTCTATCTCGACCCAGAGGGCAGTATCCCGGCTCTCCACGCGAATGACCTTGAAATCTTTGCTTTGGATTTCCTCCAAGACGTTCAGATCCCAATTCTCCATGGAGTGTATCGACATTTTCCTCTTTATCGCCATGGAGCCAACTACCAAGACAATGGTGAAATTATGAAGGAGATCCTGGACTTCAAGCACAAAAATTGGAAAGAGATGAGAGAGCCAGCTCTCGATTCTGGAATAGTCACCTTCAATGAAAACGTTCGCGATCATCTCAGAAAGGTTCGGTCGACTTTCCTGGTTCCTCACATCAACCTTGCGGACTTGTCAAATCCACACAACCTTCTCACCTTTATTCACTATCGAGGTCGTGTGGCGCCTTCGGAATTTGCCCCCCTTGACAATGATCTCAGCTACTTGGGAAGGCACTCGCAGATCTTGTCTGGTGCCTTTGATCCTTTCGCATTGGTTGCCTTCAACCCGCTCTGCCTAGACCATCAGGACGGTCCTCACCTGGGTCTTGAATTCTGGTATCATCATCATGCTGATGACCCTGACTCCAGAGACTACCCGAGGCTCCGAGGCCTTAGACATGCCGGGATTCTGTTTGGAAGCATGGAAGCATGGCTCATCATACAGTCACAATCCATTACACATGCGTTTTTGTCCAGTCTTTGTAATCAGATGATTACATTAGCACAAGGGGGGGAGGCAATTGGAGATCCCTGTCTGGGCCTCAGCCATGCTGATAAACAAGCCATCGAGAACAACGCGCAGCGGAAGCTGAAAGAAGTGGGAGGCGGAAACCAAGTTCCAAGATGGCAAGACCTTCCATCCATACGCCAATACGAACCCATTGGGGGAACCGTAAATCGAAACAGATACTTCCGAACAATCCAGTTCAAGAAAGAAAGTGCTGCGGAGCACATCAACAAGCTGTTTGACGACCCCGAGTATTTTGTCCAACACCTTCTGGAGCAGCAAGAGCACCATTGGGCAAACCTGCGCATCAACTACGAAATAGAGAGGGGCGTCCACATTGAAAAGTACTGTGACGGAACCTACCACCGCTACGCATTATACTACGACTGCTTGAGAAGCGTTGTTCGAAGGGCCGTTTTCGACTTCTACATGTGGACGGCCGTCGACGGCGCCTTGAAAGAGCTTGAAGAGGAGGAGGCAACCAATCCGCCCTACGGAGTGCCCGAAATGGTGCCTCATGATA
The DNA here is from genome assembly GCA_014824385.1 of Fusarium cyanostomum. NCBI lineage: Eukaryota > Fungi > Ascomycota > Sordariomycetes > Hypocreales > Nectriaceae > Fusarium > Fusarium cyanostomum. Next base: position 6,256 of record JABCKW010000342.1, on the reverse strand, counting down.
CCAGTCATGGTGCGAAAGCATGGCCCGGGTTGAAATGGGACAATCCTAGTGAGGAGGAACGTATGAGACGCTATCGCATGCACAAATCGGCTCAAATGATGATTCGATACTTTGGCGTATTCTTCGTCATTGAGTTTCGCAGGAAAGCCATTCACGCGGCATCCAGGGCAATGCGCGACATCTTTTGCATTACCAAACAGGAGACCAAGGACAGGGGGAAATGTCATCTCGACAAAGGCCACTACTCGTCTGGCAAGATGAGTCTCAGCCTTACAAGAAAAGCCCTCGGCAGCGACCGGGAAAACCTGACACGGATCATTGCCGAGCTGATCGAGAACTTCATCGGAAACGAAACTTCGAGTATGTATGTTGGCATGCGGAAGGTTACGGCGCAACTCCAAAAATACCTGGATGACTGCGACGATGAAACGACGATGGAGAATTTTACCAATCTCATTTCCAACACTGTTGACAGCCTGGATATACTCGCAGAGCTTGCGGAGCATCTCAACCTTCATCGTCCCACGGTACAAGACATTATTGGAGCACACGCGTCCGAAGAGAGCCGCCTGGAGACTTTCTCCCAGTCCTTGAGAGATGTATCCATCGACTTCATAGCCTTTGATGAGTTTCATCTCGAGGACAATTATGTTCCCGACAAGCGAACTACTCGAATATTTCGATTGCTTGACCAGATGCAAGGATTTGGCGACTTCTCAATATCCCCCGGCCAGGCAAGAGGTGACCTAAAGCGTCTTGGTTCATCTCTATTGCACAACCTCATCTACCCGATCAACGAAGAGGCAGAATACAAGGCCAACGACGAAGCATTGGCACGACTAGAGAGAGAGATGGGAGTTGGTCGGGACCAATATCCGTTTAAACGCAAAGAACGCCCCTGGGATCTTGACGAGGATGAGGCCATATCTCCAGGAACAGCAGCTGAGAGGGCCGATAACTGGAATGAGCTGGCCAGCGAATTGACAAAGGAGCGGAAAACGTATCACCAGGCCCTGAAGAGGATAAAGATAGCGGAGGAAGAAAAGAAGAAGGCAGAAGAAGAAAAGAAGACGGCAGAAGAAGAAGAAAAGAAGAAGGCGGAGGAAGAAGAGAAGAAGACAAGGATGGCTGGTGACCCGTTGGCAGACAGGAAAGAACGAAGTAAACGACTGGAAGCTCGTCAGGCCAGGCAGCTTGCTCGTTGGCATCGAAAGATGAGGCGGAGACAAGAGCTATGGGCCAAGCAACAGAGAAGACAGGCCAGCTCTGGTGACGCTATGGATGTAGACGGATCTGCGTCAGAGGGCTCTGTACAACCAGACCCGCCTCCACTAAACAACAGGAGTGGTGTGGAGAGGATTGCCAACGATATAGGACAGCTTGGTCTTGAGCCCCAGCCACAGCAGCCACTCCCACCCGTGCCGCCAACTCAACAACGCCCTCCCCGTCCTCAGATACCCAAACCGCCGCCGCCGCCTCCTGTTTTGGCACCGGATCTCAGGCCGGTTGGACGGATGAACAAGCGTCGTTGGTGGACGTTTGAGAAACTGCTAGGGGGAGACAAATCGAAGTGTTCGTGGGAAGATGTTGTCCGGGCCATGAATGCCATCGGATACCAGGATGAAGGACATGGAGGGACTCATCGCCTTTTTATATGGACGCCAGAGTGCCGGTGGAAAATGAATGACTTGGAACATGGGCACGCTGTTCAGCTGTCCGCCACTCACGGTGAAGTCATGACAAAGGTTGATCGTGGGAAAGTTAGAACCTGGGGACACTTTCTACAATGCAGAGGCATTACATGGGAATTCTTGAACCTGTGGTACCGGCAGAAGGTTTAGGGGTTTCCGCTGTAGTTTTTGGTTAGAGGCGTTTGACATTTCTCTAATATTTACCGCAAGTGGCAATCAGAGTTTTTCCTCGATGGCGACTACAAGACTGACTTGTTCCACCTCTTGGCGGGAGTGTCACCGTTAGAGGTCAAGGCTCTGGTGCAAATCAGTGATATCATGGTTGGCCGCTTCGAATAAACGACGCTAGGACAAGGCCGTCTTTTTAGCTCATTCAATGGGGCAATGATCTCATTCTGGCAGAGGGGCAAGGACGTGGGGCTCGGTGCCCCGCGATGCGATGGTGATGGTGATGCTTTACTACTTACAAAGCAGAAGCTTCTCGACGTCTTGCCCTTGGCCTCGGCGGGTCAATCAGCTCCGTGACTCGTTACGCTTGCTTCGGAGCTCAACTACTCTACCCCTCCTCAGGCGGTCGGTCCGGTGGGGAGGGACGCCAGGGTTCTCTGGACGGGATGTGCTCGAGGGGGCATGTGGATGTGGATATGAGGTGGATGTTGGCATACTCCATGTGTCGTAATCGGCCCAAGACGTCTTGTGCGTTTCAGGGGGCTCAAGAATATAAAACGACTGCTGCCGGCCTCTCTCCGTGCAAGACTCACCTTCCGAGCTGCATATCCTATACCCACTCTCCTCCCACCCTTAAACCCCACGAGAAACCACAAACACCGCAATCATGTCTTTCGGAAGAACCGTCACTCTCAACTCGGGCCACAAGATCCCCGTCATCGGCTACGGCACTTGGCAGGCCGCGCCTGGTGAGGTCGGCGCCGGCGTCTACGAGGCCCTCAAGGCCGGCTACCGCCACCTCGACCTGGCCAAGATCTACCAGAACCAGCGCGAAGTTGGCGAGGGCATCAGGAAGGCCCTGGCTGACGTGCCCGGCCTGACGCGCGAGGACATCTTCATCACCTCCAAGCTGTGGAACAACAAGCACCGGCCCGAGGAGGTTGAGCCTGCGCTGGACGACACCCTCGAGGAGCTCGGCCTGGACTACCTTGACGTGAGCTGAAGCTTGCGACTGAGCTCACAAGGATTGTTGCTGACCCGTGCGCAGCTGTACCTCATCCACTGGCCCGTTGCTTTCAAGGGCGGCGACCAGCTCTTCCCCAAGAAGCAGGGCGACGAGGGCCAGGTTGATCTCGACCGCGGCGTCTCCATCTCGCAGACCTGGAAGGCCGTGACCCAGCTGCCCAAGAGCAAGGCCCGGACCGTTGGTGTCTCCAACTTTTCCATTGAGCATGCAAGTCTTCCAACCCCTCCCCAGCTGTCCTCAAGCTCACGGCTAACCTCCTCGCAGCTCGAGGCCATCATCAAGGACACGGGCGTCGTCCCCGCCATGAACCAGGTCGAGCGCCACCCTCGCATCCCCAACCCCGAGCTCGTCGCGTACATGAAGGAGAAGGGCATCGTGCTGACCGCCTACTCGGCCTTCGGCAACAACTCCTGGGGCGAGCCTCTCCTCGTCAACATCCCCGAGGTCAAGGCCGTCGCCGAGCGCCTCGGCGCCGCCCAGGGCAAGACCGTCACCGCCGCCCAGGTCGTCCTCGCCTGGTCCACCCTCAACGGCCACGTCGTCATCCCCAAGTCTGTCACCCCCTCGCGAATCCGCGAGAACTTCCAGGAGGTTGAGCTTGACGACGAGGCCATCAAGGCGCTCGACAAGCTCGGCGAGAAGCCTCAGCGGTTCAACATTCCTCTCACTTGTAAGTTGACTGGCTCGATTCTGTCGTCTTGGACTCGAACTAACGCTTTGTCAGACAACCCCGAGTGGGACATCAACGTCTTTAGCGACGACAAGGAGAAGGCCGCTACCCACCAGGTTGTTCTCAAGGTCTAGATGATTTCATGATATCCAAGTTATGATGCATGATGATATAGAAGAGCAGTAGATCTGCCCAAAGGTCGGGAATAAAGCTCAGCTACAAAGAATAGAAATATTAATGATCAAAGAACGAGTGCCTAGTCGGTTGCAGCTATAGCGGCCCCTGAACGATGTCAGCTTACCTGTCAATCTTGAACCCTTATCATAGTTGCCAGGGTATCACCAGAGACTACATACCACCCTCCAAGTGCTTCATCGTCATCATCTTCTTGATTCAAAGTTGTACAGTTACGGCAATCTATAATGGTATCCTGTCCGTACCCAGCGATCCAACAACCTTTGCGCTTTTGAGAAGCTACCGTTCCTGTGCAAAATATTCTTCTGCCAGTATCCGTTCGTCTTGCCGTGTAGCAACGATGTCCCAGTCCATATATGCTCCCATAATAAAAAAAAAGAATGATGAAAATTTCATCGCGTACATCGTACAATATTTTCCAGCGACGCCTCGCACCTATTGCGCCCATTTGATGCTTTGCTCCATATCCTCAGGTTTATGCGCCCACGCTGAAGCCGAACGAACCGTCGAAAACGTCTAGTTCCTTTAGATCGGTCCCTCCGCGAAGGGCAAGTAAGACGTCCATCGAGGGGACCTTGTTGGCAGGGTAGAAAAGTAGGAGATTGTCCATATCCTCGTCTGTAAGGCCACACATCTCGTCCCACTTGTAGGTATCACTGACTTTGGACATCCTAAGAATCATGATTGTCAGTATTGAACCGTATGGTTGATTAGGATTGCACCCACCAAAGCATTCGCTTAGGTCCATCCTCAGGTCTGGGAGCCGTCTTTCTTAACCTGAGCCGTAGCTCACCGATTGTCTCGATCGCGTTGCCGGCATTCTTGGGCAGCTGCTTGGCAATGAATTGCCTGATGGCCGCCGCCAACCTTGGGCCCTTGCCGTTGGTGCTGACCATGATCTGCAGCGGTCCATCGCGGTGGATGCTACCAAAGTAGAAGTCGCACTCGGGCGGCACGTCGGCGATGTTGGCGGGAATCCTCCGCTCTTGGCACAGCTTCCAGATGACAGTCGAGGCGGCGGGATCGTCGACGGCGACCAGCACCATGCTGGCTCCGTCGAGGTCTTCGGGCTCAAACACGCGGTCGACATGGGCGACTTGGCCTTCACGGACTCGGAAGGCTACCTCGTCGTTGAGGCCGGATTTGGGGCACACGACAGTGACGTTGGCGTCGGCATTGAGACAGTTCAGGATCCGGCCGGCGGCGACCTAGAAATACCCCCAAGTCAGAAAGGAAACAGGTTGCGGTTGGCCATATCATGGTTGGTGGACATGTATAACGAATGTCTCAGGGACCCGGGCCTCCGAGGTTCGGCGGTCAAGTAAATCAAAACGTACCTCACCACCGCCAACGACAAGCACCTGCTTGTGCTTAATCTGCCATGCCAGAATCAAGCTGCCTCCAGGCTGTACAGGAGGATACGTCTTTGCCATGGCTGCTTGGGCGGAAGGCGGAGAAGCAGAAGGAGAAAGATAGGAAGAAGAAGGAGTATCACAAGGAGATGCCGGAGATGCCAGCGCCGGCTGGGCTGATGTTGGCTGTTGACTGGGGCTCATTTTCCCCCATTCATTATTCATTCAGGGTTCAGGTGACGAATGTTGCAAGGGTTACGATAGCAGGGAACGGGAGCAAGCGAAAGAGGACTAACGCATCCAGGAAAAGGATGATGCAAGATGCAAAGCTACTTTTCAGGCTGCGGGCGTCGCACTGACAATCAAGTACTTCCTTATCTAAAACAATCAATTAGCCGTCATCCTGTCTCTGCTCCTCGAAATACGTACCTCCACCTCCAAACCCATCCCTCCCGTCCCATCAAAGGCCAAAGGCTGTGCAGCTCGAGGCGGAGTTCGACCAACTGCGGTCGCTCTCCTTCCTTCTGTCTCACTTTTTGACAACTTTTATTGCTGGTTTTCCCTGCTGGTTTTCTTGATCTTCCTCTGTCATCTAAGCCAGTGGAAATCGTTCACCATGTCGGGCCGCAAGCTGGGCGGCGGCCGCATACTGGGCAACGGCAAGGGCCTCGCTCCCCCGACGCCTCCGAATGCGAATGCGCCGCGAGTTGGAAGCCCGCTAGCGGCCTCAGAGAGTACTGTGTCGATAGGCTCGTCTTCACTGTCGCCGCCAGTGAGCGGGATCTCGCAAGATGTTCAAGGTCGGGGTATTGGCGACAGCATCAGCGTCGGCGTTCAAGGGAAGGGTGGCCCTGCTGATAGTGGCGCACTTGTCTGTCCCATCTGCAACGAGGAGATGGTGAGACGATAGATGTAAGGGGTGTAGGAACAGCGGTATACTGACTTGAGGCATGATAGATGACACTGTTACAACTAAACCGACACATCGACGACAACCACCAGGAATTACCCGAGGAAGAACAGGATGAGGTCAAGACGTGGTTCGACAAGCAGGTCCTCAAGGCTAAGCGATTCCAACCTCTCTCTCTCATCAACCAGAAACTACGAGGCCTCGACGTCTTTGAATCAAACGAGTCCAGCCCCGCCCCTCCCT
>JABCKW010000341.1:0-37319 GCA_014824385.1 Fusarium cyanostomum | reverse complement strand
ATATAGGGTTAAATAATTTAGTTATAAAAAAGACTATAAGTAAATATAATAAAGACTTTAGCACTACTCTAGCTAAGAATAAAGCTACTTAGTTTCTTTTAAAATACCTACTTAAGAGACTATATAGCTTACTAGGTATAATTACTAGTTATTTAAAGGCCTATAGGAGTGTAGCTATATGTTTTACTTAGTTTAAGTTCTGTCTTTAAGGAGTCTATAGGCGACATCCCACGCGTACTTAACAATACCTTTGTTAGTACGTAATATTCAGCCAACTTTCATCCAAGGACATCTGGTGAGATGGCCGAGTTGNNAGGTTAAGGTCAACCTTAACACCTATAATTCCTGGTGGAGCAATCCTCCTGGGTTCGAGTCCCAGTCTCATCAAGCTTTAATTTTTGTGTTTTTGCCATCGCTGGCTCGCTAACCACACTCTTTATTTGCATTCGAATGTTGGCTGATATATAGATAGGTGCTCTCTTTTTAACTCAGATTTGCTCTGGTTTGTAAGGCTAATGTCTTTGACATGCACAATATGAGGATCACTGGTGATTATCACTGGTATTCATCACTTCAAAGTACACGCACATAGCAAGAGCACTGATGTTCAGCTTTGTTTTCTTCCATGGCTTCCCCCTTAACCCCACACCCCGTCAAGGTTAGATTGGGACCCGAGATAACCATTTCACGTTGACAGTATAGGGGCTGAAGACCAATTCCCGATGGCTAGAGACTTCGAGTTGACCGCAATGGGTTGGGAAAGATTGCCCAGCACAAGATTGCGTAAACCAAGACAAGTCAGAGAGTAAGCAGGTTTGATACAAGAGTGGGTGCCATCTGTACTCGCGCAATGTTCGAGAGCGAGATCCAGAGGATTGGCATATTGCAGATTGATCGTAATCAAGTCTATTTATTGGCTCTATCTATTGCCAGCCTCCAAATCCACCAAGTCGAGAGCTCAACACAGTCGGGATCCTCCAATCCCCCGCGTCATTCCTCGTTTCTCCATGGTGGTAGTCTAACAGAGCAGTCCGTCTATCGGGAGCCCAAGTGTGCAGTCATCCATTACCAAAGACGCACCCGTAACTTTTTTGATCAACGCAAGACAAAGGAAATGTGGTATGTGGTCATCAGAAAGAAGTAGTCATCAAGACATGGTCGAGTATAGGTATCGGGGGTATGGTGCGATTACAGGTCATCCTCATCGCTGAACACCTCCTCACCGCGCTTTCGGCGGGCCATACGTTCTGTAGTCCTGTTAGTTTCTGTCTTGATGTGAGTTTTTTCAGGTGGAACGACTTACCCTTCTTCTTCTTTCGTGCCTCAGAAGAGCTGAGCTTAGCCTTCTTCTTAGTGGAGACAATCTTGTTGCCCATGGCATCGAACTTCTCCTCCTCATCGTCATCACCAGCCTTGAGGCGGGGACCAGCTCCCTGGCCCTGGACCCAGTTGTGGCCCGAAGGAGTCATCTTGCCGTCCATGACGGCCCAGACCTCCTCGGTCAAGTCCTTGGTGAACTCGGCAGAGTGGGTAATGATGATGACACCACCCTCGAACTTCTTGAGGGCCTTGGACAGGGCACCCAGGGAGTCACGGTCAAGGTAGTTGGTGGGCTCGTCCAGGACGATAAGATGAGGTCGCTGCCACGAGCAGGCGGCAAGGACAGTCTTGACACGCTGACCACCAGACAGACCACGCATACGAGAATGAGAGACAAGCTCAGCGTCGAGACCAAAGTTGGCGCAGTGAGTCTCAATCTCCTTTCGGACCAGGGGTCGGAACTGACCAGAGGCAAGGGCCTCCTTCATATCAACATCAGCGACCATCTTCTGATGAGAAGCCAGAAGCTCGTTTCGGGGAAGCCAGGCGTTGTCGGCAGACATCATAGGCACCCATCGCTCGTTCTTCATGCCAACGTTCTCACCAAGAGCGAAAGAACACTCATACTCGTAAGAGTTCTTGAACTTTCTTCGGCTGTTGATGCCAATGACGCGGCGTTGAGTGCCCTCGACCCTGAAGACCTTGTCCATAGCCTTCTCATCGGCCTCCGTGATGATCTTGTTGGCACGGTCCATTGTCTCACGATCCTCACCAGTCTGGAATCGCCACTGGATGTACTCAGAGGGAGTCTTGTCCAGGTGGTTATCGATGTGGGCGAAAGCGTGCTGCTTGATGTAGGCGATACGGATGTTCTCATGCTGGTAGATCTCACCCTCGGTAGGAATGAGCTCACCAGTGAGGACGTTGATCAGGGTGGACTTGCCGGCACCGTTGGGACCAATGACGGCAATACGGGAGCCCAGAGAGCACTGGAAGGAGATGTCGCTGATCTGGGGCTTGGAGGTACCGGGGTACTGGAAGGACATCTTAGTGGCACGCAGGATGGCCTTGGCCTTGGTCTTGACACCCTCAAGGAAACCGGGCTCGGGGAAGGAGAACTCGATCTCGGAGTCACTAAGCTCGTAGTAGGACTTGGCAGAAGGGTTGCGCTGGACGAAGGCAGCCAGGTTACCCCTGTAGCGCTTGAGCTTGAAGCGCTCATAGTGGACGATGTGCTGGCAGACGTTGTCGAGGAAGCCGGAGTCGTGGGAGACGATGATGGAAGTGCAAGGGGAGTTGGTAAGGTAATCCTCGAGCCACTTCACGTTCTTCACGTCCAGATGGTTGGTAGGCTCGTCGAGTAGCAGAATATCGGGAGCCTCGAAGACAGCACGGCACAGAGCCAGCTTCATCTTCCAACCACCAGAGAGGGCGCTGATCTCACCAGAAACCATCATCTCGGTGAAGCCGAACTCATTGAGCTGCTTCTCGACATCGGTCTGGGTGGTGGTGACACCGGCCTCCTGGAGCTTCTTCATGGTCCATTCAATGGTGGTCATCTCAGTGTCTTCAGAGTCCAGGTCGTGCTCGACGAAGACAGTCTTGACCTCGCTCTGCTTGGGGAAACCCTCGACCTGCTCATTGTTGATAGCGCGCATGAGAGTGGACTTGCCGGAACCGTTGGGGCCGCAAAGACCGTAGCGCTGACCACGCTTGAGACGAAGGTGGGTTTGGTTGAGAAGGATCTTGGCACCGTAGGCGAGAGAGAAGGTGCAGTTGCAAAGATCCTCACCCTCCTCCTCGTCCTCCTCGGCCTCGGCCTCAGCGACGGCGCCGGGGAGAGTCGTCTTGCGAATGGTCTCGACGAGAGACTCGGCGCTGTCAATGCCAGAGATGACGGCGAGGTAGGCCTTCAGGTTATCAACCCAGATGGTAATCTCGGTCTCCTTCTCATCGACAAGCTGGCCGGCAATGGCGGCAATGTACTCAGCGACGGGGCCCATCTTCTCAAGGTAGTTGCCGAACTTGGGGGAGATGGCATCCTTAACCTTGGGAAGGACGACGTTGATGGCACCGTCATTGCGAGCCTCAGGAATGACACCGCCTTTGATGTCACCGACACGAGTGAGGGTTTCAAGAGCCTGCTTGGTCTTTTCACGGGCCTCAGGGTCAGCCAGGTTGTCGTAATTCTTCTGGAGACCAGGCATCATCTTGGGCAAGAAAGGAGCAACGATGTTGGGGTCGTCGACGAGCTTGCACATGTTGTCGACAATGACGGCAGTCTTTCGCTTAATAGCAGTCTCACGCTCACCCAGACCACGGTCCAGAAGAGGGACCATGAGGGCAAGAGTGGGCTCCTGGACTTCAGTGACGAAAGTGGTGGCACCGAGCAGATGAATGGTCTCGGGGACGTTCTCAGGCTTGGCAATACACTTGATGAGCTCGGGAATGAAACGCTCGATATCCTTGTTGACGATCAACTGACAGAGCTGCTCCATGGTCTGGTAGGCGCGCTCCTTGACCTCCTTCTTGGTATCCCACATGGACTCGGAGATGACGGGAATGAGCTCGGGGACGCGGTAGGCGAGCTGAGCGGGGGAGTTCTTGATGAGAGCATCGACGAAGTCGAGGGCAATCATCTTCTCGGGCCACTTTTGGGCGCTTCGGATGGACTCCATGACGAAAGGGAGAGCGGCCTTGACGGCGTTGGCGTTAATGGCGCCAGCGATGGCGAGAACAGCGCCCTGGGCGGCATTCTTGACAGCGGTGATCTTGTCGCCAACAGCAGTAAGGACGCCGGGGAGGAGGACGACGAGGTAAGGCTCGACAGAAGCAGAGACCTCGGAGTGGGAAGCAATAGCCTCGATGGCGATGCAAGCCTTCTCACGGGCGGTGGCGTCCTTCTTGTTGGCGAGCTGCTTCTTCAGACCCTCGATGACACTGTAGATCGGGCTGGTTAGCATGGAAATCCCGCTAGAATTTTTTTGTGGGCGCTGAGAGAGACCAGAAACAGGCTTAGCGCCCGAGGTCACCCATGAACCAGAATCTGGCGGGGCAAATTTGGGCGAGCAGTAAAGAGGGGGAGGGGTAAACGAGAGACGCAGAGAAAAAAACTGCGGCCCTCACAAGCATGAATAGAATCCATGCAAGATGCCACTTAGCCTCATCCCACGCATCCTGCGCATAGAAAGCCAGGGAATACTGGTCGCCGTGCTGCAGGAAGTGAGGCGAAAACGAGTGCATAAGATTCACCCATGCGTGGCATGTGAATTAAGCACCCGCATTAAGATGCCCACCCAATGCTGCCCAAAGGGAAAGAAAAACTAGAGATCCCATGGGAAAAACTCACTTGTCAGGGACAGCCTGGTCACCAATACGGCCGTTAATGAAAGAGGCCAGCTCGTTGGAAGACTCCTTGATGTCGGATGACTCCTTGGACACGGTGAGCTTCTGGAAAAGCTCGTCCAGGACCTTGATCGACTGCTGGTTCTCGGTAGGCATGTTGTCGGTGTTTTGGGGTTTTCTTTTTTGTGATATTAAAGAGGAGAAGGGATCGTCGAGGCCACAGAAATCGATGGAGGAGTCGACTCTGTTCTAACGGGCGGCGATGACGATGGGAATTCCTCTTGATGGAGGGGCGGGGTTCGTTCAAAGGAGGTGAGTCCGAAGAACAAACGAGCACGCGACAAAGAAAGGAAGAGGAGGTTCGTCTGGAGGATGACGACCGTGGAGAGATGGAGGAGGAAGAAGGAGAAAGAGACGAGATGATGGGAGGGAGGAAGAATTCAAAAAGGATCAGAGGGTGAGAAAAATCTGGAGCTTAAGTTTTATGTGCCTCTGGCTGGCTACCTTACCTTAGGTGCTCGCCTCCTGGAGTCCACAACTTTTTTTTTTTACTGGGGTGGGTGGCGGGCACCAGAGCGGCCCAATCCAATTGAGGATCGCCCACCAAAAAATTTCTCTCTGGCGCTGGGCTACCCCTCCACCCCTCCTTCCCTCCCTCCGTGCAGAGTGCGACTCAGGCTTATCGTTTTTATCAGCGGCGAGGCTAAGCTATTTCGAGTAAGTGGGCGAGGGCGGTGAGAGCTTTTGTGCGGCACCGTGAGAAGAGTCGCCCTTGGAAGTGTTTGAGAAGTCCCTTGTGGAATCTCCGATGCCACCCTCTTAGTGCCTCCCTTGGCTAGACTCATGCACAAATAATGCACCTCGCGGAGGTAATGCATTTTTTTCGAGGCGGCAAACACCAACGGTGTCTTGATGGACCATGCCGAGAAAGATGCGAGATGCAGATCATCTCATGGATCTTATAAGTATCTTTCTTTTACATGTCTGCAACTTCCAAGACTACCTATTCTCCTGCTGTCTCTTAAGCATCATCACCGGCGTTTTGGACATATCTGGGAGGTGTTGGACGGGGCATATGCAGCGGATGTTGTCAAGGCTCTGTGTCCTACAGTACGACTCGGCGGAGCATTGCCCCAGTTCTTGTTGCCCACTTGTATCCGGGAGTAATTCACTTCCCGTCGTCTCCATGGCGACATGTTTAGCAGTTCTTTGAGATCCTTGAAACGTCGATGCCCAGCTTTGCCATCAGCGTTACGGCACCGCAGCACCAGAGGCTAGGGACTATTCGTTCTCCAGACTATGGAGTCGGTTCCCGAGAAACTGGACGACCATGTCTTGATTCGCCACAAGATGTCAGATCGTGAGACTTTGCTTCGAGTCAGTAGGTAGCCGCCACGTTATCAGAGTACAGTGTAAAGCAAAACGGACGAGCAAGAAATTGACACCTCTTCAGAAGAAGGAAAAAGCTGCATTTCCACGATGGTTCCCTGACGGATGTCCTCCCTACAATTTCGTTGGTCGTTTCTTCTGTTGATGACCGTACTTTGGTCTTGACTCTTGAGCCTCGGCAATACAGTACTCTGTACTGCTTGTCTCAATGGACCGGTGAATAAAACAACACGCACATGAACCCTATTCCTATGATGTAAGTTTTCCTACCTTTTATGTCAACTCTATGTAACAAGTGCGCGGCAATTTTTGCCACTCAGCTGCTGCAACACACCATGCCCCTTCGGCTTTCTGCCGCGCATGGTCCAGCGGCTTTCAGCCCCTGTTATCCACCAGATCCTGCCATTCCCAATCAGTTCCTCCGCCACGTTGCCACGGTACTTCTATTCTAGTGGTCCCCTGTGCAGCCTGGATGACCAGCTGCGCTAATACTGCTCGCCAACTGACACAAAGAAACGGTGCACACACACACACATTCGTTGGCCTGCGAGGCCGAGGTTTGAGTGCCATGCACATGGTGGATACAGCTTCGTGGGCATTTCCAAGTTGCTCTCCTCGGTCGAACCCTGAGGCGTGGTCAATATCGCGGGGCCCCGGAGTCGCCAAAACCCCCAGGTTCAGGCCCCGGCGGCTCACCGACAGTTGCATGTCGCACATGTCGACCCCGGACAGCACTCCGCTGAGAGGCTCGGCCAAGCCACTTCGAGCTGGAGCTAAGAAATCTTTGAAATTCGTCTTATACTACCTTTGCTCCATTCCCTTTCCTTTCTCCTCGAGCGTAAACAATGCAGGCTTATGCGTTTTGTGCCTCACCATTGTCCATTGCAATTTCTCCTCCTTTGTGCTCCCTCAACCTTTTGAAAGGCTGTCTGGCTCTTTCATCTCTTACTTATAGCCTTGATGCACTTTTCCCGCTTCGCTGAATCAAGTTGATTCATACCTGTACTCACCGTGCCACATCCAATCGTTTTAGACCAGGTCAGGCCTTTGTTTATTTAATATCCCGTCCATTCAATAGTGCTGGACATCCCGACATGATCCCAAAGTCGGGTGGTGACTGGAGGACCCATGGCTTTGTATTTCCCTTCACTTCTTATTGTGATCAAAGGGCAAAGAAATTGGAATCAAGTGTCTTTATTTGGCCTTCTTGTTCCAATATAGACATCTATTTCGGGAATGACCACGGGGCCAACTTTCACAATGGTTGCTATACTGGGGTTTTCTTCCTGAGTGACAATATCGCGACGTGAGGCAGTGGACAGGTCAACACAAATATGCTCCAACTTCCCCCATGGTTCTAAAACAACATTCAATCCTTTTTCTGTCCAAGTAACCCATTCTCTATTGTTGCTCTATATCCTCTTATTATTTGTTCCTACGAAACTCATGTCTTCAAATCCCTTTGCTCCAGGTGTTCCACCTGGAGGAAATCCCAACATTACCTCGGTTCCAACCCAGATGTGGAACAATGGACATCTCCCAGACCCAGCCGCGGTCAACTCCAAGCACCCTTTTACACCGGCCAAACCCCCTGAGAAGGGAAGTTGGCAACATGTTCGATATGTACCCGCGTGGACCGACCCTGACTGGCAGGACGACGGCCCCGAACGAGAGAAGTCGGACTTCAAGATTAAGGAGCAGGTCTTTGATCGGCTTCGTCCAGCCTTGCTTGTTCGAGACCAGTTCAAGCGGCCAACCAAGTACGCCCAGCGATTTAGTATCTTTCCAGGTCGAAGCGATGGCCGTTCGAGAACATCGCCTACTCGAGCCGAAAGCCGGGGACTCTTTCCCGCCGAAGGGAGCGTCAGGACAGGAAAGCAGTTATTTGATCAGCTTGAGCAGAAGGCACGCGTGCATGGACGCAGCGTCGACGAATACATGGACGAGGCAAGACCTGATATGATGCAGATGGATGAGACTGAGCAGCACTACATGCAACAGTACGAAGATCTGCTCATTGACGAGAACTGGCAAAACCTCATATTTGGAAGTCTGACGATGGACGAGGTGCGTTTTTATTTCCATTTGCCTGTTACTTTCTATCTTCGTGCTCAATTGACAATGCAATTTAGATACTGGCTGAAAAGTATCTCACCATGGAAGATGCCCAATTTGAAGAGCTTTCAGGCCCTCTGTATCCGTAAGTTATTCTATGTTCTGCTCTTAGTGCCTGCTGACCTGCGTGTAAAGGTTGTTCGCCCGGGAGAGATGGGCGAATGCCTGCCTCTGGGGACACGACCCTGCCGAGCCTCGCCTTGTGTACAACCTCGACGGTGAGCGCGGGGAATGGGACCCTAGGGTAAGCATACATTGTGTCACTCTATTCTTGATCATGCTAACGTATCCCAGAATAACGACCGAGTATGGGATGCAATGCAACCGGCTCTTCAACTCGCTTCCCGGCTCCTTCTTGCTGATGATGCCTTCATTACTAACATGCAGGATATCACCAACAGATATTGGGTAGATCCTAGTCTTTACTTATTCCAGCCAGGTCAGGATGTTCCATATAAAACCAAGTTCAAGCGAGAACAGGATCCCATGGACATGAATAGGCTTGAAGGTGCTCGCGTGCTGGGAAATGATCCGACCTTCTACCCTCTAAGCCAAAGTTTCAACGCCCTATTCCAGAATTTGGAGCTAAAGCTCGGCAGTGGATTTCACCACAACGGCGTATTCAAGGACTATTGCCTCGGCCGCACTGCTTATCCCTTTCTATTCCTTGCAGATCAGAAGATCGTAATTCAGGTCGATGCCGAATTGGTCTGGATTCTCATGTCTGACAAATACAGCAAAAGCGAGAAGATGATGGCCAGTCTGGTGCTCGCTTCTACTCTGGCTCATGAGATGATGGTGAGTGCCATCCACATTATCAACCACTATCCAAGTTAAATCGCTGACAAATGTTCCACAACAGCATGCATGGGCATGTGTTCCTGGCAAATGGCTAGACAATCCACGGTGGTTCGGAATTACAGATCCTGCGCAGGTCCAGGCCTGTGAGAAGTTGAGTGAAGAACTCAACCCAACGACTTTTGGGTGGCTAGGAGAACCCTACTTTGAGGACGAACCTGCAGCAGAGGTTGGCCACGCCTTTGAAAACCATGTAAGAGAAGTTCCTTGGTCAGATGCATTGATATGAATTCTAACAGTGCAAAGGTTCTAGGTGGCGGTTATTGGCCTTTCATTAACGTCAGTAGTACTTTTCGCTTTCCTCAGTTCCTTCAGGCGTCTACCGGGCTGGCCGCTCGCTGTCTCTGGCCTGAAGGCATGTACAATAATCCACCGAACTTGACTCAGCCAAAGATACGCAGCGCCCGGCTCAGTCATTACGTCCGTGTCGACGACATCAAGAACTACTTCACCACGGCCTTCTGGGACGTCGCCGTGCTCAAGTATGGGACGGCAGCCCTGAGGGAACCGCCGACTAAGCCTCACAAGCTCACTTACCATCCCTCAGACGACATCTTTGGGCCTGCTTTGTTTAATGACATCAGTCTTGGAACTCTGGATGACAAACAATGGATCAATACTTTCCTCTGCAGCCTCATGAACGACAAGAAAGACGTGCTTTATGCATATATTACAAATATCGTCACGGAAGCGTGTGAATTCGACATGATGATCAAGAGATTCAAAGATGATTGCGACGGATGGAGTGATGCCGACAAGCGATGGCGGGAGCTTTCCAAGGAGGCACTCATGATCATCTACGAGTTTGCAGCCTCTAAGATCCAGGACAACAACGGCACCATCAACGACAACAATCCCCAAGCTGTGGCGCAAAAAGATGCCGCTTTGCGTCGCCTACATAGCAAATGGGAGGCATTGAGGGTTGAATTGGGCAGATGTCCGGATTATCAATCCACAATCTGTTATGGTCACTTCAATTGGTGGTCGTGGCAAGTAAGGATGACCAATGTGGAGGGCTACGAAAAGCGCTTAATTCCCAAGCTTTCAGACTTGGTACTCATTCTTGGAGATGAGTGTGCGCATCAGGAAAGCATGGTGTGCGAACTCTATCAACGAGGGACGCCATACTGGCAGCTCTATATCAACAAAGCTCCTGGCCATAAGGGACGGTGGTGCATTCGAGCCAACCACATCTCCAAAGCTATCGCTGACATTTGGGACGGGATGAGCCTTGTCGACACTGAGATGCCGGCATGGAACGACGAGTGGCAGACTCGGATCATGGGGATTGGTACGAGATTTCAAAACGTCATGAGACTATTGGCTTTGAATCACAACAAATTCGAGGAGAACTGGTGCGATCTGCTGGCCTCGATGCCCATGCTGCGAAAGTCACGTCGCAGGCCGCATCAGCGATGGTTCTTCCTGGCAAAGAAGGAGATGCTGAACCTGACGGGCAACAAACTGGCAGATTTGAGGGAATTCAAGAGACGCTTCCACAACTTGCTGAACCTGGGAGCATATAAGGTTGTACTCCCTGAGATGGACCCGAATGAGCTGAATATCGCTCAGAGATGGTCTGGAACTCTTGGCGACCAGCAAGGGGGCACTGCGCAGGATAAGTTGACCGCAGGACCCTCTACAGGCATATTCAACACCGACGAGGTGAAGAGTTTGGCTGCACGGCTAACACAGCAGGAGGCTGAGGCACAAAACGCCAAACTCAAACGTGCCGCGGACGATACTGTCGAGGAGGGCAAGGGCAAGGGCAAAGCCCCCACGCTTCAGGAGATTGCAGAGGCTCAGGCTACCCAGGCGCCGGCTATCCCGCCCAAGATTCAACAGATGGGGATTAGGAACCAGGCAGTGCCGTTGAGTAGCTTGCAAGCGCCCGGCTCTGGGACAGGTCCATTCACCTCTTATTCTACCGGAATCAACTCTCCTTTCCCGTCGCCCCAAGCTGGCCAGCCGCCTGCATGGGCGGCAACCAACCCTGCTCACCTAGCAGCTTGGGCTAACCAGCCGCTAGGTGGCACGCCAACAGGGCCGGGCATCATGCCTCACCCGTATGCTGTCCGGGAGACAGTCACTGAAGACCTCCAAACTGCGGCCCAAATGACGCTTGCCCAAAGAGATCCCAGCTCCTTTGCCCAAGACAACCCTCGAGAGATGGGCACGCTGCTCGGAGGCGAGAGCGCGCAGGGCACAGGTCCTCTTGGTGACTTGGAACAGAAGTGGGAGAAGCAAGACGACGCATCAAAAATGCAAAAACGAGCAGCATTCAGGAACATGCCAGTGGAAGCGAGAGTGCTGACTCTCCTCACCCACGTGGTGAGAAGACCCCAGTCAGCGGACCCAGACGAGGATGTGGTAATGGACGATGGAAGCGATGGAAGCGGTGATGCAATGATGGGTGCGCCAGGATTTGGATGTCGTGTGCGGGCACTTGACGATAGCAGCAGCGTGACCGAGGCATCAGATGCTGATGATGAGGTGGAGCGAACACGGGAGAGCAGCGCGACGACAGCTGTTGAGTCTGTGGTTGCAGATGAGGAGAAGGTCGGCGGTGAAGACGAGGACTCAAGGCCTTATGCGGCTTTTGAGGAAGGGAACAAGGTACGGAGCTTGAAGCGAAAGGCGAGTTGGATGGAAGGAAAGCTGAAGAAGCAAAAAGTCGACGTAAAGGTAGTGAAGAGCGGGAGTCAAAGTCGAAACCGACGAAGGAGGGTCACACAGGGAAAGTAGAGAAGGAACAGGGAATCTGGAACAGGATCTGCTCAAGTTGGAAGTGGCCAGGAGTATAGGTCTAATTGGATCTGGATATTTGGTAAGTTTACGGGGGAGTTAGATGCTTGATAGAATGCTTTTGGTGTAAGTGGAATTAGGCTTGTTCTACCTAGGCAGTAAGTCGGAGTTGGCGTTGGTCGTGTGATTGATTGACTTACCTCCCAATGGAATATTTCCCCTCGCTATCAAACCCGCGCCAAGTGCAAATTTACTTGAGCGAATGTGCTTTCCGAAATGCATCTTTGAATCCCCCCAGTGCAGAAGATGGTGATATTGTTGCTCCAGGGTGGTACAGGACGAACGGCCCCGAGCGTAGGCGCGCAACAAAGAGAGCCAACATAAAGGCTAGAATACTCTTGACAGGAGACTCGGCACAGAGTAAATACTTTGTTTAGTTAGTTGAGCTTCTTCTAATCCCTGTGCAATGTTGTTCACACGGGTGCCGAGATCTCGGTAAGGGTGGGACCCACAAGGCTGCCCGATCTGGCCCGTGCTCGCCTAGTTCTTTGTCAATTGGCAGGTGCATCTGCAGCTTCCACTATTGTCACGCATTCTAAGTAAGACAACAAAGAAAAAGCATAACCAGGACAAAAAAACTCTCCCTTTTCAAAACCCCTCGTTCTTGGACACCCCTCCTTTTACCTTTATAGGCTGATTGAGGCATAAAAAGCAAGGGAAGAGCAAAAAGCCATCTTAAAAGTGCTTTCCTCTGCGTACCTGAATCGAGGTACAAAGCGCTCCTCTTTCGTCGAGTCTCATCTCAACAACCCACCTTACAGCTCCTTGTTTTCATGTTCACAGCGAGATCCCTCAAGATGACTACCAAATCTATCGGCGAGATTCCTATCCTCACCCAACTCTACAACGACCCTTCCTCTGCGCTCTCCGAAGCCGCTCTCGCCTTCCAAGGCGAACCTGACTTTGCACCCGACGACTACATCAACAAGCGCATCGGCTACTTCCGTGGCGACATTACCCGCCTCCGTCTCGACGCCATCGTCAACGCTGCCAACAGGCACCTCCAGGGTGGAGGCGGCGTCGACGGTGCCATCAACCGCGCCGCGGGACCGGACCTCGTCAAGGAAAGCAGTCCTCTCGGTCCCCTTGCCACGGGCGAGGCTGTCATCACCAAGGGCTACAACCTGCCTGCAAAGCATGTCATCCACACCGTCGGGCCGGTTTACGGCGACGAAGTGAACCCAAACGAGAAGCTGGCGAGTTGCTACCGGGAGAGCTTGAAGCTGGCTGTCAGGGAGGGAGTGAGGACCGTGGGGTTCAGCGCCATCAGCACGGGCATCTACGGGTTTCCGAGTGACCTTGCGGCCAAGGTGGCGTGCAAGACTGTGCGAAAGTTCATGGAGAGTGAGGATGGGGGTAAGCTGCTCAGGGTGGTGTTTGTCACGTTCATGGACAAGGATGTGGATGCGTACAACAAGGCGCTACCGTAAGTTTGCTGAGTTTGAAGTTTGCGGAAACGATGGCTAACAGGTATCTTGCAGGAAATTCTTTCCCGCTGAGGCTACGTCTGGGCAGTAAGACGAAACGACAAGTAATGGCGTCCGGATGGAAAGAGTCTCTGGTTAGCAAGGGGGCTAGCAAGAATGATGTGGCTTGCCTGGCCATTGGATTCTCTCGCCAGCCTAGTTGTTATCAAAACTTAAAGTTTAATACAACTCGGCACCTAACTACGATATGATTTCCAAGTACTAGCATCTTTATCCGTTCCAAACCTTTGTTCTATGCGAGGTAAGCGCGATTCCAATCCAAGGCTTTGTGGCTGCGCCGTTGACGCCTCAACCTGCTCAAGTCTGCATATGGAACTAACTTCAATCGCCTGCTGTGATACAATGACGGACTAATCACCGTAATTCCAATCACAAACTAATGAACCGCCGGTAACAAGTTCGCATGAAGCCAATTATTGGTGGAGTCGCATCGAATGGCTTTGGACGAGTTGATCGCATTCCACTTTTTTTTACTGGTGCATCATTGGGCGTATTCATTCTGCGCTTTGGCTTGCTCTGTATGTGTACGATAGGGGATGCCGTGACGTCTCGCAAGTAGTACTGGGGTATCATCGCAACGTTTGCACTCACCGTCATCCTCCCGCTGTCCATTCTGCTCATTCCGAAAGCATTCTATGAAGCTTTCCTTATCGGACACATCATCTTCACCATCCTTGCCATCGTGGGCTCCTGGTATCATGTCATATATTGGTACGATCATCAATGGGGATATGTGACATGGCTGTACATGACTCTGGCGATATGGACTTTTGATCTGTTGGCGAGGATGGCAAGGTTCGGCATCAGGAGGACATATGTGCCACACATTGATGACGAGCATCTTCCGGTTGACATCCATGAAGTCGAATGCCACGGACATGTATATGCATACTTCCCCAGCTTGTCGTAGCGGGTGTAGGAGAACCACCCCTTCTCCGTTGTCAACTCCATCGGGCCGGTCAATGGCGAAATGACCGAAAGTGCCGATGCTCCACGAACGGACAAAGCCATGCCTTCAGCCGCAGCCAAAGAGGCCTGCTCAACATCGTCCGAGACTGCCTCCGTATCCGTGACCAGACGTCCTGGAATCTCGCTCTTCGTCCGCACTCCCAGGGGCATCACCGCCAAACTTGCTCAAGCTGTCAATTTCCTTGGTGACATCCCCGTCCCCCTCGAAGTTTCCTATGGTCATGAATCCACAGCTCTCTTGGGCTCACACTCCGACAGCGATATCGAGCCCCATGTTTATGTTGTAAAAAGGCCGAATATGCGGCAGATTCTAGATGCAGAGTTCGATTCGCCGAGAAAATCAGGAACAACGGTTGTTGCATGTGGGCCAGGAGGCATGGCCGATGAGGTGCGAAGTGTTGTGGCAGGCTTGGGCCGGAACGGTGCCGTGGTGAAGCTCGTTGAGAGCTTCATGTGGTAGATGTCACAAGATCATGGCATGGCACTGTATGTATGCGAGCTGGCAAAGGACTGTTGATTCCATCATCGTTGTCTACCAAAGACACTCGCCGCATTCGCCAGGAAGCCGAGGTAGTAGATAAACGGAGGAGATTCATGTTTGGTACCAAGTCACAACCAGGTTCACAAATTTAGTTTTCTTGCATTCGATTCAGCGCGACCGATCCAAACTACATACAAACATTAGCAGCATACCTAACCAAATATGTAAGCATTTCCATAGAACCCGAGGTATACAAAATTCAACCAAGAAACCAAACAACAAAGCATACCCCATCAAGCCTTTCTTCACTTACGACCATGTCGCAAGCACACCATGTCACTTATCAATCTCTCCATGGCCTCCACCCCTAGACACTGGGGCCACCAGAGTCAGGTCCTCATCCCGGGCCCTTCTTCTTGTTCTTCTTCTTGCTCTTTTTCCCAGGCTTGTTATCGCCGGATGTTGCTGAAGCCTCAGGAGCATCCGATGTATCCGGTACATCTGGAGTTTCGGGCGCCTCTGATGTCTCTGGAGCGTCATCCTCTGGAGCGTCATCCTCTGGCGCGTCGTCATCCCCTGGAGCGTCATCCTCTGGCGCGTCATCACCCTCCGTCTCGGGTGTTTTCCCGCTCTTCAATTCTGGTATCGGCTGCTTCTCTTCCCCCTTGATGGCATTGCCGAGTTGCGAGAGCATCGTCTTGAGCTCATCAATCTCTACCCGCAGCTTGCGCACCTCGATCACAGCAGGCTCCTCCTCCACGTTTGGCTTGACGGTATCGCAAGTCTTGGCCCAGCCCTCAGCCTCAAAATCCAGGTCCTCGTGAAACTGCTCCCATTCGTGCACCTGGTCATCATCCTCCTCGCCTCGCGATCGGTTCCGACGGATGTTGTGTGCCGTGCGTCTCTCAAGAAAGGCAGCTACGAAAAGAAGGGGTGAGTAGAGGACAGCCATAACACAGTCATTGATAAGCTCGTAAGTCGACTTCGGCATCCACCACTCAAAAAGACCAGAGATTAGCATTTCGACCAGATTGAAAGGTGCGATGTAGACATTCTCGTCAGGAGCTCGCACGAACTGCATTGTCTTTTGTGCAAACAAGGCCAGATATTCGTCGTCAGCGTTCTCGTAGATATCCTCGTAGGCCGAGTTATAGAGGGCGATGAGGATATTGAGGAGAATGATCTGTAGTTTTCTGTAAGCCTCGCGCTCGCTCACGCTGGATCAACATGCCCACTTACCATGACGATAAAAGTAAAGCAGTAGTAAAGGATCAGGCCAAACGGATGCCCAAAATTCTCAAATCCATCAAACTCAGGACTCTGCATAATGGCCTTGAGCATAGTCTCTATGATGAACCAAGTGTCGTCGACAATAGCGTCATCAGCAATGTCCAGGCCAATGAATGCCTGAAGGAAGCCGATGATGATGATGATGAGCAAAGCGAAGAAGATGACCGATTCCTTCATCATGACCTTGAGCACGACAAGCATGGCACCAAAGAAGCGGAAGCTGTCAAAGTAGAGCAGTAGACGGGACCAGAACATGGGCGCGACAAAAGCTAGTAAGTTGTAGCTGAGCTCGTTGTAGCGATGGTGGAGTTTCTCGTTGTCCCAGTTTGACAGTCCTATGATGCGCAGAATGAGAGACGCGGTCAAAAAGGCGTACAGAATGAAATTGAACACATTCCAGAATCCGAATATATGGTAGCCAGCCTTGTACCACTTGACAACCTCATCACACACATAGGCGAAAGTGAAGATGTAGAGCGCAACTTCGGCTCCGTCAAGTATGCCAGATGCATTGGCTGAGTTGACTGCAGCTGTGTAGAGTGCAAGGTAGATCATGGAAAAGAGCAACTGAGCGGCGTTCTGGTAGCGTGGGGCGCGCATGCGATCGGGATCCATGTGGACGATGAAACTGGTGTTGTCTTTGTCCTTGTAGTCAACAAATACGGATGTGTCATTTTCATCCTGGACTAACCAGCCACGCCATAAATAGGCAATGCATCTTTGATAACCGGAGGAACCAATGACTCGGACGGCATGCAGGTCCACGGCCTTTTCAATGACATTGGTCGGGGGAGTGGCAACATGGTCGATGAGGAATGAGTAACGACGAAGGAGGACGTGATGCAACAGATATTCCATGTCTTCCTCGCTCTCGATGCTAGCAATCTTGGTAAGTAGGTGTGAGCAGGTGAGTCAAGTTGATACTTACATCTGCTTGGCAATGACAGTGCAAGCAACGGCTCGAAGATCGTGAAGGTCAGCATCCCACAGCTCGATGACTGATTCACGTTTGAACCATCGCATGTTGACTAGCAAAGCATAGACCTAGTAAAAGGAGAGCAATCGAAGTCAGTTCATGATATCGGGGACCGACAGTTTGGGGACTCGACGTACCACGCATGCACTGTATCGCTGACCGCCTGCTTCCCTTGCGGCCTGGACAACCTTACGGGTGATGACGGTGCTGTGGGAGCGCGTAATTGAGCTTTCCTCGAGCTCGCACGGAACGCATTCGCGAATCAGGTGTCGCAATCGGAGGCAGACCTTCATGACCTCTGCGGGCGGGATGCCAGACTCCATATTTTGGTTCCTGTGATGAGGGAGGACTGGCGATTCGTTTGTTAGCTCAATGGCCTTGGGGCGGACGCGAGTTTGCGTTCGAGAGAGGGAGGAGGAAACGTACGGGCTCGCTCCTCCTCATGGAGCCAGGCATGGCGATTGCTAGAGCTTCCATTGGTGCCATTAGAAAAGAAGCCCTTGAAGCGCCTCCAGTTGCTAGGCATTGTGAAGGCTGTAAGCTTGCAGCTTGCAGCTTGGATCGCGCCCTGAGTGCGCCGGTCGTCGTTCCAATTATATGTTGCGACGGTCGAGTCGCGAGGGGAGGACTGATGATGTGTGGTTCGAGCTCGCGAACGGAAGGGATTCGTGGCGGGATTGGTATTGGATGCGGAACTCGCAAGTTGCCGAGTTACGCCCAAGTCAAGCGATGCCGCGCCGCGACAGATCCAGGTCGAGACCGAGAGACAGAGACAGAGACAGAGACAGACGGAGACGAAGCTCGAGACGCTGGCAGAGGAAATGATACCGGGCCGATGCTGTCTCAGAAGGAGCTGTGTATGGCGATTGACGGCTGGCTGCAGCTTGCAAGAGTCAAGCCCAGTGCCCCTCCGAAAAATGAAGATGGAGTTGAAGAGGTCTAGGTAAATTGGAAAAAGTCAATGCGTCGACGGTGTCCAGCTGAAAAGAAGCTTCCGCGAGGTCCGTGTCCCAGTTCTTTCCCAGTTCCTTCCCCTCGCCCTGAATTTACTGAACCAACTTAAGGTAGGAAGGAGCTACCTCGGTCGACTAACGCACCTGCGATGACGTCGCGATGGCTGGCAATTGGCTCACCACCAGCCACATTCTGGTCTGTGCTTTTGCTATCAAGACGGGAGGGAGCTGCAGTTTTCGTTACTTGCAGCATGCGGGGATGCTACCTCGGTAGACATTGGACGCCGTCGTATTCCTCGCCAACACCAGCGTAATTCATATCTATGTACTCTGTAGATATCTATTGAATGAATGATTTGATGCCAGGACGAGATCATGGTTTTCTTCCCTTCTAGCCTGGTCTCAATGGCTAGCTACATTCTGCTCATACGAGACGCCATACATCCTGGGCATGGCACGTTTATAGCGTCTCATGCCCTGCAAGTTGGAGGGGTTGTGAGCTCTCAACCAGGTTTTTTCCTGGTTGCGTGCCCCTCTCGTCCATAGAACCTTGGTCAGTATTGGATTGATGGTCCAATCGCCAGACGTTCCTCCGGAAATACACCTCTGACAAACTATGCGGAGATGAATACGTACGCGCTTGAGGCTGGCGGATTTGTGGAAACGATAGCCTAAGAATCTCTCTTGGTAACCATTGATGCGCAGAATCATCTATACCTTACGCGACTTTGGTGGAACCACCTACATCAAGAAGCCAGCCAGGTAGTCCGGCACGGAGCTCGAGTGTTCCACATCTCGACATATCCAAATGAAATCTGCGTGCGTTTATCACAACCTACCATTACCTAGAGAGGCTATATATTTTAATTGGAAGCCTTCTGGTAGACAGTAAATGCAAGGCGTCGTATGGCGGGGCAGACCATGAACGTCTGCAGCTCATATGCTGGATATTCCAACCCCTTTTCACACAGTCTACTATGGCCCGGATATTCAACTACGCACAAGAAGAAATTATTACCAACCCTGTGTAAGTCGGTGACACCGGCGGTGTTTGGTGAGTTGTCCAACTGTTCGCTGTGGTGGTCGGCATCCATGCCAACGCATCAACCGGCAAATGTGTGTCTCGTCCTTGGCAAATCTGCGTGGGCGATCAATCATTCGCCGGTGATAGGCGCAGCAGCAAGACCGCAGGCAAACACAAACACAGCATGGCGAATTGATGTCGTGCGTGGTCCAGGTCATCGGCCTCACTTTGTTGTTCCATTTCGCATTTCGACGTTGCTCTTTGTCTATTGCACGAATACGAACCTGGACAGGCAACAAAAGCCACGTCTATCACCACCTGGTCACCCAGTTCATGATTGCGGGCAGCCGGTAGATTTCTTTCGTCCTCACTCAGGTAGAGGGCAGAGCCTCATGTTGCCCTTTGGTCGGAAAGGCCGGTACCCTATGGAGCTCACTGAGATCCATCGTTTTGACCGCAGGCAGCACTGCGGCTTATGATGGGATGGGGTCGCCGGTCAAAGAGTCATGACCGACTTATGGCGGACCAGGAATCTTAGCGCGCGATTGGTCGAGGAGACGGATGAGGCGGACTTCGTTTGATGTGTTGGACCCTGTGGACGCCTGTGGACGCCTCGTGCAGCCATCCTTTGAGGACGGGACCTTTGGAGAAGGAGATGTGTGCTGAGCTGCAGCGTATCAGCAGAATCAGCTCAGCCTGACATGCCCTACCATATATGGATTGCTGAGAGATCTCACCATATGACAGTATTCTTGCGGTTAAATTGATAGGTTATCAGAGATTGTTGGCCAGCAAGAAACTTCAAGTAGAGAAACGCTGAGGCTGCCGACCTGATGATGGTCGTCGACTGTTGGTGGTTTGAAGGCCGCTAGGCACCCCGGACCCACTGCAGCTTAGCGCCCTTTCAGCGATGGAGCCGCTAAGGAAGAGCCTGGCGGGATGCTTTCAGCCCGGGCGCCAAGAGTTCAGTCCACCCATCATGTGTTCGACGGGTAACCCCAAAATTGCTGTCGCCGAGCGTTATTAGTCCAGTTAGGTATTTGATACACTTCCTAGACCTTTGATGTAGAAACAACGTGGATCTTCTGCCTCGTTGCCTAGTATAATCTCTCACTTGTCTCTACGCCACGTTGCTCATTGGCCGCGAACCATGCTTATCCAGATGGATGTCATGATGCAGCCTGGGGATCACCAGATGGGCGATGCTGTGGAACAGGCTTACCGAACATTCTTGGCCTAACCACTCCACCATAAACCGTCCATTCAAAAATCCAAATTCCTTTGTGCCTGCCGGTGGTGCCTAGTATCTCGCTGCTCCATCTTCCTAGGCCCCCCTTTCCCCCCCCCAGTCGCGATGATATTGTTGGCCCGTCACTTTGGCTGATGACCTACGCCGGCTGCAACACGGGCAGCCAGTGCCAGCCACCATTCACTGCCTCCTGTGCAGTTTGCCTTTTTCTTACGCTGCCTTCCACTTTCTTCTCTCACCTTCTCAGCTTGTCCGCGTTTTCATTTTAAGCATTCTTTGATCCTGGTCGTTGGCTCCTTGGCCTTTCTTCTATTCGTTTGTCTCTTCTCTCTGAGGCTTGCATTCTGCTTTATTATTTAGCTTCTATCCTTTCCCCCAGCTGTCTACCACAACTCCCAACTACAAAACTCACCATCGATCATCATTCTCCGGCTCTTACTGTGATACGAAACCATACGACCTTATCCTCACTTCGACCGGGAGTCTAGTCATCGTCACGTCACCCATTTATCGTAGTTGCGCTGTGCACCTTCTGCGCTTCTCTTTTGGCGCCATCATTCACGACAACCTCTTTTGCCGAACGCAAAGACAGACCATTGCGAGTCCGTTTTCCTAGTTCGACAGCTTGTCTGCCTGCTCAGAAGTCAGACCAGACCCCTGTTCACTTTGCAGATAGGCTGAGCTAACCCGAATATCCAGGCATTCGGCCATTACTGCTTGTCGAACGTTGGGCCAGTGATTCTTCAATCCTCCGGGCTCTCATAGAGATCGCTCTGGACTTACTAAGCAGCTTTTTATTGTCTTGATTCGGTAGCGACCGAGGTCTGCATACCTACAGCAAGACACGCGCTTACTCGCAAAACTACACCTATCCTCAGATTAGGCCACAGACTTCTTGTCGTGGAGTCAATCATCGCCTTCCAGAATACAACGTACCGAACTCCTACGTGGCCGTTCTTCGTCCTTTACAAGATGGAAGAGACAGAGGTTTCGATTGTCCCTGCGGACCGTCACAACGGCCCCAAGCCTATTGGATCAGCCGATGATTCCGCTCACAAGGAATCAAATGCACAAAACTCAACAGAGGCAGACTCGAAAAGTGCTGCGGTAGCTTCTACGGAGTCTGCTGAACGATCCACCAAGAGCACTTCAGGCTCTAAGAAACATAGCCAGCGAAAGAAAAAGCCGAAGGCCAAGGAGACCAGATCTGCACTGGAAGAAGAAGAGGACGATGAGAACTTTGATGGTTCTGGCACAGATACCGCTTCTGATTCGGATGACGACGATGCTTCCCCAGCCGCTAGCAAGTCTTCCAAGAAGCATATCAATGTATCCAAGAACAAAGCCAAGAGCAAGAAGAAGGAGCCCAGTAAGAAATCCTCTTCCGGCAAAAAGAAAAAGTCGGCAAAAAAGGCGAACAAGAAAGCAAAAAAGCAAAAGCATAAGGGCAAAAAGCGATCTGACACTCCTTCTGATTCGGATAATGACTCCGACTCCGACTCCAACTCTTCCAACTCCTCTTCCTCCTCTGACAGCGATGGAGATAGTGATGGGGACAGCAACCCCTCTCAGCAGTTGGGCCTCAAGGGACAATTCAAGGCTCTCCAGCTTCAGGTTTCCCAATTGCAGCAGCAACTGTCCAACTCGAACTCTCTGGCTCCTTACAACTCTCCAAGTTATAACTGTTCATTTCAATATCCTGCCAATCCGTTGTTCTCGCAGACAGCCCCTCCTCCATTGATTCCTCCACCTGTCGCTCCCCGACGTGGCAGACCAGGAGGCCCCCCCAGAGGACTGCCAGGGATGCCGGGTAGTGCCCAAGGCGAGGATACTAGTGATGAATCAGGTGACGAAAGCTCCGAGTCTAAAAAGAAGAAGATGAAGAAGGGCAAGAAGGGCAAGCACCCTGCCTTCAAGCGCGTGGATCAGGTCTGGGATAACCACATTCACAACTACAAGCTACAAGATACGGCCGACGCAGACACTGACGCTCAGTATGAGGACTATATCTTTCACGTTCGCCGAACTTTTGACTGGGAGGGCAAGTATCGGGCGACTGTGGTCGACATTCGAAGCAAGCTCTTACGCGAATGCCTGCAGGATGTCATCGGTACTGTCGAGGGCATCAGTTTGGTTGACGAAATTCCCAAGCTTGACCCTAACCTCCTATTCCTGTACGTGGCTTCCGATTATTCCTTTGCTAATTATACTAATACCACGATGCAGATACTTGGAAGAGTTGCGAGATCATCTCAAAGCACTCAGGCAAGCTAAGCCGGCCGGAGAGACGAAGAAAGCCCGGAAGAAGAACCAAAAGCGACTTGAGGAGAAGCGCAAGCATCTCAAAGTCGTGATCAAGTACCTTGATCATGACTATGAGTCCACAAAAGAGAGCCTCTATCCCATGCTGGAAAGCGGCCTCATCACGTTCGACCTACTTTGGGCATTGTGGAAGCCCAATACGCTAGCCTACACCACAACATATGGATGCACAAGTGAGCCCCGAGTCTTCAAGGTTGAGATGGCCCAGCTCCACGCCAGCATCCTTAAAGGGAATTTCTATTACGTTGAAGGAAAATACTTTGAATTTGATGGGAAGCGATTCGGCTATGGCGCCATGGCAGAGGAGATCGACGAGTTCCAAGGCGCCCGAAAGATCACTAGTCTGCCTTGCTACCCGCTTCAGTACCACCAGCATGAGGAAAAGGTTCGCAGCGACCTGATCGAGCGAGGCAAGAAGTTTGTGGCGCTCAGCGGCGTCCACTACAGGAGCTACCAAGGAATTGCTTTCATGAAGCGCAAGAAAAACATGGTTGTCAAGTTCAACATCCAACCAAGCCGCGTCATGATTGATCCATCGATCTTCCGAAGAATCAACCCCAACTACAGCGTGTCACTTGTCAAGCCAAAGGACCATGACGTTCTCTCTGATGAAGAGGTTTCGGATTCAGAAGCAGAGTGTGCCTGTGAATGCTCAGAGTCTGATGACGGAGAAAAGGTCAAGTATGTCACAAAGGTGTTCAAGGATCGCAATGGCGATGTCCGCATGGCAAGAATCCCCAAGGACATGGTCGAAGGTGAAGAGGACAAGGCAGAGCTCGACAAGCTGCCCACCAAGAGCGGAGACGGTGAAGACTCTGAAGAGGCAGAGGCTCTAGAGTTTACCGATGAGGAATATCTCATCGCATCGCCGGTGGTCCTCGGCTTCGCCTTCTCGGAGAAGCAGTGGCTGGAGTTTGCCGTTTCTGGCATCAGCGACATTAAGTGGAACGAGAAGGCTTGGGATTCACTGGTCCTTGAGGACGGAACAAAAGACCTGATCAAGGCTCTCGTTGAGTCACGCAAGTACCATGCAGCCAACACCATTGATGATGTTATTCAGGGTAAGGGAAAGGGCCTTGTCAGTAAGTTGAACCCCTTGGATCCGCTACACTTGAGCTGAGGCTGACACACTTGTACAGCTGTCTTGCACGGGCCTCCGGGAACTGGCAAAACACTTACTGCTGAAGGCATCAGTGAGCTGCTCAAGTGCCCCCTATACATGGCCTCTGCAGGCGAATTGGGAACAGATTCGCGATTCCTCGAGGCAGAGTTGCAGAAGATATTGGATATCTGCCATGCCTGGGGGGCCATCCTCCTGCTGGATGAGGCTGATGTATTCCTGGAGAAGCGGAACATGCACGACATTCACCGCAATGCCCTCGTGAGCATCTTCCTCCGGCAATTAGAGTACTTCCAGGGCATCTTGTTCCTCACCACCAACCGCGTCGAGGTATGTCTCTAACCCGCTCAGTCCACTTAGAGTGTTCATCTGTTAACTCAAGAATGTCTCTGTAGACTTTTGACGAGGCTTTCCAATCTCGAATCCACATTGCGCTCCGCTACGACAACCTCGATACCAAAGCGAAGCGAACCATCTTTAAAATGTTCCTAGACCGCGTCCGGACACTAGGCAAACTTGAGGTAGAGCCGTTGACGGAGGACGACTTGCAGATTCTCTCGAAACAGGATCTCAACGGACGAGAGATCAAGAACGTTGTAGGCTCAGCTCAGGACCTCGCCGTCAACAAGGGAGAGGCTCTCGGCATGCGTCACATTAAGCAGGTACTCAACGTGCATGCCAAGTTCGGGCGGGATCTGAGAGGCGGTACCGGTTATGAGGACGCCATGAGAAGCTACTTCTAAACTTTCTGGCCATGGGGGGCGCTTGAGGCTGGAAGACCCAGAGTGAGACAGTTGGTGGCTGGAAGCGGTCGAGGGAGAAGGCAAGACTGGGCTGGATCGTTCAGGTGCAATGGGTTCAAACAGGTGATTGTGCTTGCAGGCGAGAAACGTGGGGAGTGAAGATGGAGGTTGCGGGGATGCTTGGAGAAGACGGAGGACTGATGGCGATCTTCTGCATTGGGGACCGCATGAATGAATGAATGCGGATAGACGTTGTTCTGGCTTGTACGGATAAGATAGCGAGCGAAGCGAAATACAGGATCGTTACGGAGGTGCGTAGTACGTTGCTTTCGTACGTAGTAAACGGCATCATTCCCCCTTTCTCACCCGTCGCATTGAACGCTATCATTGCTCAATCTCGCTCAAGAAGATCCCAGAGGTTATCTGCATGACAACCTGGGTCAACAGGCTCGGCATCCCTGAACCTTGCATCTCCATAAATGTGAACGGATATGGATACGGTCCGTGATTGCACGTGCCGGGAATAGCTAGAAATAGCAACAGTTGGCCTTGGCCCATCAGGTGAGGCTGGGCTTTGTTCTTGTCTTTGCCTTAAGTGGGTGCATTTGAGACGAGGCAGAGGCTGTCGAGTCGCGAGAGACAAGGAGCGGGCATTGGAATGTTGATGCGTGGCAAAGACAATGAAGGGATAAATTGGTTGTAGTGACTGGGGCACCTTAGGGACGAAGACGGGCCCTATGGTAGTGCTAGTTTAGTTGAGGATTTTCCAGCGCTGGACTCGGTATCGAAGAAACTAACAAGGAGAAGAGGTTAATTGGTTCCCTCTCCCAGGAGTAGGATCATTAGAATTGTTACAGTACGAGGCGGCCTGGTTGCTGGCATCCCTTGTTACGTGGTACTTTGGCTGTTTATCCATTTTTCTTTAACTTGCTTTCATAGAAAGGAGAAAGGAACAATTCGTCGTCTTTTGTTTCAGGTCTTGCCAGGTCGTCGACGCGAATAACAAAGAAAACAGACCAACAAAGCCATGCATCCGAAAAGGGAATTCTGCCAGCTATCACCGCCTTCTTAATCAAGATCTTAGTGCTTGAGTCAGCCAACCCACAGCTGCCCCTTAATCGTGAATGGCTAGCTCTCTTTCATTTCCCTTCCCAGGGACCCCAGAAGCCCGCACACAATCGAGAGGCGCCTTTGGCTGGGCCATTCCAGAGCGGGAGGCGAAAGTGGCTTATGCTCTGCTTGTTGTTTCAAAAGGAGGTCGGGTCGTCCGGGGCAGGAAGGGAGGCTTCAAATGAGCCGCCCGAGGCGAGAGGACGAAACAAACGAACGAACGACCGAACGAGAGTGCCGGGTTGTGGAGGGCGCCACGCCAACGAATGGGGCTTTGACGGGGTTGCAGATCCGATGGCTGCCGTTGATGGCGGGAAGATCAGAACATGTCGGAAGAAGCGCTTCGACGTCGACCGCTCGCTGTCGCATGCGCCGCTGAACAATGAGCGGTTGATGATACAAGCCAGCAATCCGGTCTCCAACTGCGGCTATAATGACAGTCACAATCCACGGCATACGCTGACATGGCATTGGGGCGTCGGCTGACGACTTTGTTGGCTCCACGTATTCGAGCCGGACGCGGAGCATCGAGCCACCACATTGACTCCTCCGCACTTTCGATAGCTGCCGTGACAAGCTGTGGTGGCAGCTTGCTCAACAGTTGGTCAACAGCGCATCAACCACCCAGGTTCTGAAAGGAGTGGACAAGATACAGGTCGAAATTGAGACAGATGACCTGAGTAAGAGTGGGAAATCGCCTCGTTTTCCTTTCTTTCATCCTCTCTTGCTTCCTTTTCTCCTTTGCTGTTTTCCGCTTTCAGCGTTTCGAAATTTGTTTCTTACTTCGCCACTGGCAAGTAAGAGAGCCAAGGCTGCGATTGCTGTACGGGGTACGGATACTTTGTTTCTCTTCCGGTGTAGCCAACCACTCAACCAGAGCTGGAGTTTTCCGCTATCAGCTTCTGAACCTGGCAGACTTGCAGATTTGCTGACGCGGCCGGCGATCTGGTGTCTCTGGCGGGTTCTGGAGAGGTTCCCTTGTCATTTTGGTGGATCAAAGACTCAGCATCGCCCAGGATGGCAGGCAAGCCGGCTCCTTGGGGTGTCAAAAAACACGGGAATGGTTCACACACATTCGTTGCAGTTTTGGCTGGGAACCATTCCCGTGTTTTTTTGACAACCACTAGGCGCCAACTGGAGAGTTGGATGCGCTAGCAAGATAGGCCAATCATGCAGTCCTTGTACCTGGCAGGGATGGAGCCAGAGTTGCATTCCTACCCCTGGCGGAAGCAGATTGAACGGCGGTGGACCGTGGCTTGTTGGCGCCGGTGGTAAGCTGGAGCGTTAGTTGGGGCCACTTCCAAGGCCCCCCAGTCAGCAGAGGAACTTGGAAGACATTCAGGCACTAGAGAAGGGGGGAGGCAAGGGCGTGAGCATAGGGCGTGGCAGTCGGTGAATGCGGATAGAGGAGCCAGACGAGAGAGACATGGCGGCGCCCATCCACACCACCCACACCACTCACTCATCTACAGACACTCGGACACACCCCCTGCTCACCTTATTAACCCTCATCTCCCTCCTTTTCTGTCTCTCTTTTGTTCCCCCTTCTTCAATCCACTGCTCCTTGGATCACGGCCCATTTGCCTTTCTGTCACTCATTGAACAACGCTTCCTCGCGTTTAAAACACTCTCTTTAACCAACTTACCTTACAATCCTTATACCACAAGGCAATTGGAGTCTCACCACCAGCGATTATCAAAAGCAACATCTGTTTCAACAGACCAACAAAAATACAGCCATCAAAATGAAGGTCTCTTCCTCCGTCGCCATCCTGGCTGCCGCCATCGGCGTCTCTGCTCACCCCAGCGGCCACGCTCACCAGCACGCCCACGCCGTTCGCCGTGACTTTGTCGTTGCCAACAAGCCCGTCACCGTCACCGAGTATGCTACTGTCCCCGCCGCTACCCAGGTTCCCGAGGCCGTCCCCGACTACAAGCCCAAGGCCTCTGCTCCCAAGGCCCCGGCTCCCAAGGCACCCGCTCCCAAGGAGTCCAAGCCCAAGAACACTGGCTCCAAGACAGGCTCCGGCTACAAGCCCTTCTGCGGCGGCAAGAAGTCCAAGCGTGCCACCGCTGAGCAGATCGCCTACAAGGGCAACACTGGTACTTCTGATGCCTACGGCTGCAACATGATGGTTGTCGACGAGTCCGCCGCCGAAGAGTACAAGTACATTGCCACCTTCACGAACGCCAACTCCAAGGACCAGGAGTGTGTCTGCTTCAACAAGATCGGCCCGGATGGTGGCATCAACGGTTTCTGGAGCGGCAACGAGGCCATCAAGTTCACCCTGCCCGGCAAGGGTTCCAAGGTCGTCGCTTTCGACGACAACTCCCAGGGTGGCTGCGCTTGCGGCGCTGGCTCTGTCCCTCTGACCGCCATCGGCCAGTTCGCCTCCACCTGGCTCGAGTTCGACTTCGGCAACGAGTCCAACAAGGGTTGGTCCGGCGCTGACGCCTCCTGTCTGGTTGCCGCCGCTGAGAAGCTCGACATCCCCGGCCTCAAGGTCTGCGGCCACGGCACCTGCTCCACCATCAACCGCGGTGGCACCGGTGAGAACGCCTACCTCGGTGGCATGGAGGCTGCCGACGGTGTCGGCCTCAACCTCCCTGCCGGCAAGGCCCGCCTCGAAGTCACTGTGGACTACCAGAAATAAGCTGGCTCATGGTTTCGTCTCTGAGGCGAGCTGATGCGCAAACTTGTTTTTCATAGAATGGGGTCTTGTTCTATCTATACCTGGTGTTTACGGTGCGCGGATAACTACTTTATCTCTGGATGACTACTTGACATAGATACGGCATCTCGCGATGAGATTGGCCGGGAAAATGTCACCTCGGATACTGGCTTTGGGATCTCATTTATTAAATCTTCCACCTTGTATATGTTCATAGTGCTTATGATATATATTGCTTCGCTTCTTTTGCATTGACTGTCGCTGGTGAACATGAACGAATTCTCGCTTATTAACGTGATTGGCAATCTCGGAAGATCTTCGATTCGACTATCTGAGGAGTCCATTCTAGTGAATGATCAGCTAGATGATCAGCTCACTCAGTGCTGCACTTGGCAACGTGCCTGTGTGTTGGCAATGACCTGGGCATAACAGGCTCCCAAGTCATCCATGTGAATCCATCTCGATCGTCTTGAATCCCTCCCGAACCTTAAACCTACACCACATTCGAGGTCCACATCGCGTCACTCACAACATCACACGCCCCCTCCTCCATCTCACAGAATTTTCTTCATTGTTTCTTAGGCACCAACAAAGTCTTTCCAGCCCTTGAGTCCTTTCCCTGATCTTCCATGACGGAAATATGACAACTGGGCCTCGCGGGTGATAGGCTCTCGTGAGGCCACGGTGGTTTCCGTACCTGCGAGCGAGGGGCTAATGCAGGTTCTCTTGTTTCAGGCCGGTGTAAACGGTGGTGGGGGACGCTGCTTTAGAGATGCTGAGTTGTGCGGGATTTATCCATGTGGGAACTGATCGGTTGTGATTTTGTGCGTGCTTGAGGACAAATCAAATCGTATGCTGTGAGCTGTTAAACTGACCATGTTTATTGAGTCTCGGTGAAACATGAGGCTATCGTAAGTGACTGAGTATCATCAAGTTCTTGAGTTGGATCGGTAACTCAAACACAACTGGGGAAGCCATTAATTAATCAAGCTTCAGTTGAGTTCTTCGGTAACGGGCCTTCCCGGCAGCTTACAACCGTTGGCAAGCCGCAACGTTCCAGTCAACACACCAACTAACGGTTGCCACTCGAGTCAAAGGCCGAAATCTCTTCAGAGAAACGCCGAGCAGCATCCCCTTGGCGGTGGAAGAGCTTGTGGGGCATGTTCAAGCCAATAACAGGCAATTGGCTTAACAAAGTACTTGTGCAGCAGCTCAAGCTCTTCCACCGCCAAGGGGATAACGTTATGTAAAGCCATGAGGCATAAACTAAGTTTGTGGATAAGCTTTTAAAGCGGCAACTGTTGAACCTGCGTCTCTATCCAATCAGAGCCCGTGCTCCCCGACTCGTACCTGATCGGCGGAGAGCTTGTGCCTGGCAGATCTCCACGTGGCGAGGTGAGAAGCCCTACCCGAGAGCGAGCCGGGTCGTTGTAGCGGCCGTATCGGCATGGCGTCTTTTTTCTTCTCGCGTCGGGTCCTCCAGGAAAGTGTCGTGCAACACGTCTGTTTTCGCGACGTCAGTTGTGGAAGCAGATGGTGAAAACTGTGGAGATGCGCCAACGCTTGATGTCGGCTGGTTGGGCTTCAGTTTGGAGGGTTGCGAGATGGTGGGTGGAGGAGAGGAGCAGAAGACAGGAGGAGTGGAGACTGGCACGAAACGGTGGAGGCTGTTAAAGTGGTTGCATTCTGATGGGAAGCTTCATGCTGTGGTTACTGCGATCATCAGGTTGATGATATTGAGATGTCATATTGTCGTATTGCAGCAAACTCTATGCTACATGCAGAGCACCAACATATACGAGAACTCACCATCTTACATATGGTCTTTCAGTGATTCAATAGTCTCACTGCAGTAGTCGACCGTACTCACACGACCTGAAATCCCTCAGTCCATCATCCCCTCTCGATTAACTCACAGGACTACTTGCCGGCTCCCGGTGGCCGACTTCGTGG
Organism: Fusarium cyanostomum; assembly: GCA_014824385.1. NCBI lineage: Eukaryota > Fungi > Ascomycota > Sordariomycetes > Hypocreales > Nectriaceae > Fusarium > Fusarium cyanostomum. The sequence continues at coordinate 7,138 of JABCKW010000341.1, read as the reverse complement.
GTCCAGCGAGGTGCCAACTCGAGCGAGAAGCAACTCGGTCTCGGCGAAGCAACGAGAAGCCAGTGGGGAATGGTTTCTGTTCAATTAGGCCCAGGTCTTAGTGGAAGCCCGAGTCGAGTTGTCCCGCTTGAGCATGATTCATGTACATGGGTTGTTAGTCAGTATCAAGGTAGGTAAATTAGGCACGGTAGGTCTGTCTGCGGCGCAAACTCGTAGAACATGACCACGGCAGCTGGATATGGCGGACAAGGAACTTCGTGGAAGAACCATGCGCTGGGCTATTATCTGCAGCTTGCGTTAGTTACTGACGCTTGCAAGTCTTGTACGTTCTATTTGTTTCATCTTACGCAGGTGAATGCAGAGGTCAATTGCATACTATTGCGTTGTCCCGCCGTCCTACACTCGAGGCATTGTCTCATAAGACCTTGGGACGGCATCCAGACCTTCAGAGTCACGGCAGGTGGGTGGTAAAACCACTGCCCTACCTAGGACCAGCCATCATAAACGTGAGTATAGTCTGAGTGTAAGACTCCTCACAAGACGTAAGTTAAGATTTATATTCGCAGACATTCTACTAGTTTTAGATATGCAGTGACATTTGTACGGTGAGTCGGTTTCGCATCCATGAACTTGGACTAGCACCCTCTCCAACTGCTGTCGTGTTTTCGTCTGTCGTCGCTGGGGCATACATGTGACGATCTCGAGACAGGTGAAGGGAGGCCATGGACCATGAATCGAATGGAATTGCCCAGACATGCTTGGCGAGGTTGCTGTCACTGTCTGTATAGATACTGTGACCACTTGCTGGGAAACTCCATTCTCGATAACCAAAGGGCCAACTCGAACAGCCATGTGAACATTCCCACAAGGATACTTTTCCGCATACCTCCTGAAGAACAGGGGGATGTCCTCGTCTGCTTGGGCTTCTTGTGACACGTTGGTGGTACTCGAGGAAGGAGACCGACCGACGCCGTGCAAAGCAGATTGCTCTGCCATCTTCATCTGCTTCGGTTTCAAGCTACAATTTACAGTGTCTGATACATAGCCATGGTTCATCAGGCTATTCGACATTTTACTATTGCAAATCGTTCATCTTAGTATCCCGCCCATCTGAATTCCACTCCCATCCGACTCGACGATTGAACCGCCCCCTTTCTATAGTCTCAATCCTCTCTCCATAGCAGCCCTTCCCGTGAACAGCGATGCGACAGAACAAAAGCCTACGGAATTCTGAGGGTGGAACTTCAACTGCCCTGAGGCCAATTTGACCCTCGTCCAACCGCATCGCGAGGACAATCCTTGGGCCGACGTGATGATAGAAAGGCAGCGGAAGGTGCCATAAATTGGGTCTATTATTGAGGAAATCTTCCTCAGACTCGGTCGGCAGGTTGGAGATAGGGGATATAGCCTTCAACGCGTCCTTCGCTGTAGCTTCAAGAGCAGCACCGACTATGCCCTCGCTTGTTTCATGTTCTGTGATTGGCGTAGGAGGCGGTAACGCTAGCATAGCCCAAGCAAGATTGACTAGTGATAGAATGTAGGGCCTATCAGAGTGACTGAAAACGTCGAACTCGTTGATGATGTTGACACAAACTGCTGCGCCATCAGGCTGATACGGGGAGAGGTCAACTGGTGCCGCCACGCAAGGAGGTGCCTTTGTTTTGTTAGCCCGATAAGTAAGGTCTTCATTTTGGCCATTTGACTTACTAAAATCTTGATTTGAGATGTAATAAGAGTAAAAGAGAGAGGCCACGGCTCCGCCTGCGGAATGACCTGTGAAAAGCACATGGGGTTTGTGTCCACTTGTGCGCTTGACACTCTGAAAGTAGTTTCGGCTCCTCTCGTAAACAATAGAGTCTAGGGCCCAAGCACTGTTCAAACCCCAGAGTGGGCTTGGAGGTCATAGGTCCCGCGAGCACACTTGCATGCTGCGGACACAAGCTGCGCCTCGGCCTGGGAGCTATAAGACAAAGTTAGAGAACCATGGCAGGTAGAGGCGAGACCATAGCTTACCAGTTCCAGTCAGTTGGTTCGCCATCGTCGTTGACTTGGGAGTTGGTATACTTGGACGCCTCCTGGTCCAGCCGTTGAAGCAACTGCCGAAGCTGCCCATTTAAGCTACCTATCGTAGCAACTCGTTCATCAGCCGGTTCGACCTGACAAGCATCTCTAGTAAAAGAAAAGATTACCGCCTAAATCGATTTCTCTGAGAGTCTCGTTGAGCGCGCTGGACAACTCAACCGCCGCGGCTGATCCTCGCTGGGTCTTGGAACTCGAAGGACCCATTTCCGAACGTGTCCGTAAACGACGGCTTATTTCTTAATAAATTACAAAGATCCTCTTAGTGTAGCGCACTTGGGCTCTTATCGCGCGGGTTTCATGCTAGAGATTGATAGCAACCATTGGGGAGGATTGCGTGGCGTAAGGCGAGAACACGATTCGCCAGGCGGGACGGGAATAATTCCGTGATAGTCCTACGAGCACTGTTCCAGTCACGCACCAAACTACGGAACGTCTTGATAGCGATCCAAGATCCTAGGCATGTCCCAAATTATTGCAGGCGCATCTTTCTTTTGATGACTGCAACTTGTCACTCGCAAACTCGGATCAAATTGAGAAGTATATCGAATGTCGGTGCTTCAAGACCCTTGTTAAGCTGGGTCCTACCAATGAATCAAGGCTTTAGATAATCAGGGACTGAAGACTGTACGATGATAACGAGAAACCACCTTTAAGCATCTAACAAGCTCTTCAAATGACATGTTGCGCGCGACGAATGGCCAAGCTGTCTAATATCAACCTCAACCCAACTGCCTCCTTCATGTGAGTAAGGCTAGTGATAATAACCCCAAGAGCCTTCTCAGTTCAATCCCTTCACAGTTACTTGCCAGGCGGCTTACAATCCTTCCGGGTTCCTTGTCGCGAGGCATTCATCGTGCTGGTTTCAATATCCTGTCTTCCAACAAAGATAAGCATAGGACACCACTTGACGTGAGACATGGAAGGTTGGCCAATTACGCCAACATTTCGACCATCACTCCCTAGGCCTGAATGAACGAATCATTCACTCTCCCGTGACATCTTGTTCACCTCATAGTGAGTCTACTCATGACGTCCCCGACTGACTGGCATTATCGCTAGTACTCGATGTGGACGTAGCCAAAGTGGGCTCATGAGCCAACCTCGCGTATTGCTGCATCCAGTTCCCCAGCATCTGTTGATTTGAGCTCTTTGTAAGATCGGTAACTATTGGGTATTGACTCTGCATGTGCATCAAGCGCATCTGGCGAGCCAGTGGTTCCTCTTCTTTGACGTCTGCATAACGAAGTATCAGGCGTGAGTCTTCGGGTGTCGCTCGACTCTGCATGAGATGAAACATTGTTTGCGGGAAGTAGTAACTTTTACCCTGATCGCTGAGTCCCTTCTCGGCTACGATCAATGTGGATCGGACGTCGTTGAGGTTTGCGTCGACACTCTCCATTGTTGATGTTGAGCTGGTTGATGGGGCAGGCGAGCTGGAAGTAGCAAGACTTTGAAGTTGATCCAAAGACGTGATTGCGAGCATGTTGAGGAACTGGGTTATCATCATGTCTCCGCGTTCGAAACCGTGGCGGAGGTAATAGAGGCGTAACAGAGTCTCGAAGAATGCTCTGCATTTAGCTAGTGCGGTACGGGGGTCCTCTTGGATAGATGTAAACGATATCGAAAGAGCCTCGGATCGCGCTACGAGAAACTCAAGAAGCTGAATGGCAACATTGTAATACTGAAGACTGTCATTGAATCAGTGATATGCTGCTTGGTATGATATAGACAGAGTGATGGGAGAGTGTCTTACTGAAGCTTGAGCTGAGACGGAAAGACGATGTTTTGCGGCGCCAATGACTCTGGAAACGTTCTGTACCAGCCGCTCAAATCATTCAATATCTCCATAATCTTTCCAGTGCCAAGCTCAATCAACTCATCATCCTCCTTTCCACAGAATGCCAGTGTTGCCTTATTCAATATAAGGACCAAGTCGAGCTTGGCCTTTTGAACGTGGCCAAAATTCATAGGAATCAAGGCCTCATTCAAATGATACTTGAGCCACAGCTCACCGTACCATTCAGGGCACTGCTCCGGATCGGGCGGAGGCGTTTTGGGTGATTCTCTCAGCAGAGGTACCGTCATAAAATAGTATCCGACCATTCTGTCGACTGTTAGCAACAATCTCCTGGCACAATGGACGCCCAGGTCTTCCGTACCCTTGCCACCAAAAAAGGCACCAGGCTGTAAAGTCACGGCCATGGCGTAGCCTCTTGTCCTTGATATCTGCGGAAGAATCGAATAAAGCCATATCTTGTGCAATAGATATTGCCTCAAGCATGTATTTCGACCCGAGCTTATCCATGCCGGATATGTTATGGAGAATGTTGATGACAAGGCTCGCCTGCACAAGTGTAAGGGTCCCCTTTCCATGGATTTCTGACTCCTGAATCCTTTTCGCTTCGGCGAGAAATTTGTAGGAAAGAGTATGTGGATTCCAGAACTCGGCTCGGTCTTGAAGCCCTGGATGACAATGCTATCAGACAGGACACCAAGTCAGCAGCTGGAACATGCAGAAGCCGGGGCGTGAATGGGTGAGAATTGGGAAACTGTTGAGACTCACACAGCCGACCGCAAGAATGGCGTTGACAAGTAAAGACGAACAAAAGTCGCCGGTGCCAGCCAACATGTCGTCAAGGAAGTAGTCCATCTGGAAGAATGTAAAATAGGAATATTCGTGAAGGAAGTATATCCGGAGGAGCTCCCTCATCAACGTGTCGTCTGTTGAAACATTTGTCCACTTTGAAGGCGTGACTTCGTCGAGTCTCGAATCAATAATGGCAGCGGCATGTAAAGGCTTTAGATAAGACACCTTGCGCCTTTCGGCGATGGGCGATAATGTCAATGTCCTTTCGGCGTCCCCTTTGTCGTGCAAATATGTGCTTTCATACACCAGAGAGCGAAGATACGGGTTTCCAGGAAACTGCAGAGATGGCGGCATCTGAGAGCTGTAGGGGAATTCGTAGCGATACCGTGTCTCAGGCTTCAGCTGGAGCTGGAGGAGGAGGTCGGCAGCGCTGACTTGGCGCATGACAGTCCCTGGGTCAGCTCCGGATCTGATGCGCTGGAAGATCTCTGCAGCTTCAGCTTTAGGTCGGCTCTGGATCGCACGGAAGATGTCTATAACGGTTCCCGACTCTTCCAGCTGGTCGAGCTTCCGTTTGAGCATATCATCGGGCGCCTCCCGATAGACACATTCGACGCCTTGTACTATGCATTGCTGGCATCTTGGGCGGTGACCATTACACTAGCGACGTCTCTGGTCAGCCTCTCCTTGACCGGCAACTGAGGGACCACCGGTCTCGCACGTTGGCATGAGTTTAGTTGGGCGCAGCCTCATGCCCACTTCCTCATGCCCGCTCCCCCATGCCCGCAATCCTTACCCTCAGGGTCATTACTCACCTTCTTCTTCCGCCGTCGGCAGGTGTCACAAGCCACCGGTATGGTTTGCCGCTTGGGGTGCGCTCGGGATGGCGATGCATGGGGCGGTCGACATGATGCTGGAAGCAACATCCGCATACGTTTATGTTGGCTCGAGCTTGCATCAGAACCTTCAGAATAGGCAGAGCTGCTATTGCCAGGGGAGTTTCCGTCCATGCTGCAGGGTCAAGTGGAGGCGCCCAAGTTCGCAAGTGGTGTCCTGTAGTTTGCCAAGCCTGCTCCATCGAGCATCCTACAACGTCTTTCTCCAGGTCCCGTGATGAGCGAGTCAACAGGGAACCTGTTCTGGTGGTGACAGCAGTGATGGGGCTTCTTTTGAGGCTTGAACAGATCAAACAGCTCCGCCCAGCGGGAGGTCTGCCCCGTTTTTTGGCCGATGTAGAGCTACCCGTATCTGGTCATCTGATTAGCAAACTTTGGGGAAATAATGCGGCGGCAGGAGTACTGGTACCTCGTATCCCTCTCCTAAGGTATCAACGGATTCGGGGCTCTCTGGAATTTCCGAAGGTCCCGAGTGCACCTATTCACAGATGAATAACTTTATCTCTTTTCTCGTCGCACAATTATAACTGGTTTGGGCCCCGCGCAGCGAATCATCTCTTGGGACCTTATTTTGGGAGGTGGCGAGTCGTTTTAAATCAGAGCCCAATCCTAGCGAGCCCTGTGCCACAAGCACATCAACCAANNAATGAACACCTTTCCAATTCAACAATTCAACCAAGAGATGAAATGGTCATCTCTAATAGACAATAGACACAGCACTCTCAATCTTCAGCACCATTTCACATCATTCAAACCGATGATGCAGACCGTGCATACCAAAGCTGAACAACACAATTGCCCTATTCCGACTTCCCGCTACGCGATCAATCCCAATTACCAATACGATCCCTTCGCCATTAACCAATATATCAACCAGAAGCAAATCAAACTCGATAATACACCTCAACGAGAGTTCGACATCTAAATATTGCTTACATGAGCGTTTTGTTCGGCATTTACTGTAAGTAGGACGCCTCACCAACACGCAGAAGATCTTTTTTATCTGGGGAAAAGAAATCTTTACTATGGAGGATTAGCTTCCCTAGCAATCTTATGCAATAACAAGGACATGCTAAAGGTCGCGACCGTGCGAAAAGGACATATTTCCTCCGAAGCAACGCGGCGAAACGAGAAAAACCCAAAAATTAAATCACAGCGTTACAATGCTATCAATACCCCGGCCAATACTCAATACGTGTTATCAGCCGGCTGTCGTGCTGCCATGGCTTCCAACCCAAGGACGGGCCCCTGCTGGCACGTTTCAAGGAGATGGAGTTTATCCTTTTATGGGCTAATGTCCTTGACATGAAGAGCAAGGACCGTTGAGGCTCATCCGCCGGGTGTGCCCCGGTGCCCCGGACGCAAGACATGGGAGCCAAGAGGTCGGGAATCACACAGATCAAGTGCTTGTCAAGTCATCATCGCTCCGGGGGGGGAAGAGGGGAGGGGGCCGCGAATGATGGTGAGGGCTGTGCACTTATGCAAGCAAGGAAGCCCTTGGTATGCGTATTGGTAACTGACTTGTCTTTCTCTGCGTTGTCCGTCGCGATCCCTTCCTTTTTGCTACTTAGCT
>JABCKW010000339.1:0-39519 GCA_014824385.1 Fusarium cyanostomum | reverse complement strand
TATATAGCAACCTAAATTTAGAGAATATAAGGCATAGATAATAGGTGTCTTAGGTATTTCTTAGGCGGCGTGGTAGGTAATAATGAGGCAAGTTGACCTGCCTAGCAACCACACCATTCGAGGCGGCATAGTCGTCGACCGCGGAATTACGCAGGTTCGCAGATACCGACTTGTGCGACGGGAGAGTCGTCCATGGAAGTTTCCGAGATAATTAGGGGTCATAATTACCTACAGTAGCTGGACATCCCGTACAGTACCAGCACATCTCTTACGACTGAATAAGTAGATGCCCGACTGAGATGACCGGAGGCATGTAAGAGATATCAAAAGCGTAGCAGCATCTTACCTGGTTTTATATGTGAGTGTCTTATGCGTGCTAGGTCGGTAAAGGTCGACAGTCACCAGCTTTCCCGTCGAATTCAAGCATTGAAAGGTTATATTAACTCTATCCCTTATTGACAATTTATGGCAGATTTGTACTTGACAGATCAGTCAGGTAAGAGAGAACAACCCCATAAACAAGCAAGGTACCATGCCAACCATCCTTTCACGACTCTCCAACTACCTGGGTAACGGCAAAGAACAAAAGCACAACGCTGGTATCAAACCACGCGGAAGTAATAGGTACTTACACTTGCACTTTGCAGGTCTTAGACGAGACCGTGAGGCTGTCTGTTAGCTCTCCTGAGGTGGAAACCCCGTCGTAGCCGTCGACTATGGCCAGCGTTACCGCCCTGGGCCCCCCCATTCTGGTTTCCTCCATCTTGGGCCCCTCCGTTGTTCTGGTCGTCTCCGTTCTGGGCCCCATCGTTGCCATTCTGGCCCTGGTTGTTGCCGTCCTGGTTGTTCTGACCCCCAGCAGCAGCAGTCTCGGTTGCAGTCTCAGCGGCACTCTCAGTAGCGGTGTTTGTAGCAGTCTCGGTGGCAGTATTAGCTGCGCCGGCGTTGTTATTGCCACCGTTCTGGCCTCCCTGGTTCTGATTGCCATTCTGGCCCTGATTGTTGCCGCCCTGGTTATTCTGGTCTCCAGCAGCAGCGGTCTCAGTTGCAGCCTCAGTAGCGGTCTCGGTAGCAGTAGCGGTATTAGCTCCGCCGGCGTTGTTATTGCCACCGTTCTGGCCCTGGTTGTTGCCGCCCTGGCCCTGATTGTTGCCGTCTTGGTTATTGCCGCCCTGGTTATTTTGGTCCCCAGCAGCAGCGGTCTCAGTTGCAGCTTCAGTAGCGGTCTCGGTCTCGGTGGCGGTATTGGCTCCGCCGGCGTTATTATTGCCACCGTTCTGGCCTCCCTGGTTTTGATCTTGGTTCTGGCCCTGGTTGTTGCCGCCCTGGTTCTGATTGCCGTCCTGGCCCTGATTGTTGCCGCCCTGGTTGTTCTGGTCCCCAGCAGCAGCGGTCTCAGTTGCAGCTTCAGTAGCGGTCTCGGTGGCGGTGGCGGTATTGGCTCCGCCGGCGTTATTATTGCCACCGTTCTGGCCTCCCTGGTTCTGATTGCCGTCCTGGCCCTGATTGTTGCCGTCCTGGTTGTTCTGGTCCCCAGCAGCAGCGGTCTCAGTAGCGGCCTCGGTGGCAGCAGTATCAGTGGCAGCAGTCTCGGTGGCTGTATTTGCTCCGCCGGCGTTGTTGTTTTGATCTTGGTTGTTGCCGCCCTGGTTCTGGTTCTGACCGCCCTGGTTTTGATCTTGGCCATTGCCGTCTTGGGTGTTGTCATCCTGATCCTGGTTGTTGCCACCCTGGTTATTGTTCTGATCCCCAGCAGCAGCAGTCTCGGTAGCGGCCTCAGTGGCAGCGGTATCGGTGGCAGTCTCAGTGGCAGCAGTCTCGGTGGCAGTATTTGCTCCGCCTGCGTTATCATTTTGATCCTGGTTGTTGCCGCCTTGGTTCTGATCTTGGCCATTGCCGTCTTGGTTGTTGCCACCCTGGTTATTGTTCTGATCCCCAGCAGCAGCAGTCTCAGTGGCGGCCTCAGTGGCAGCAGTATCGGTGGCAGTATTTGCTCCGCCCGCGTTGCCCTTGTTTTTGCAAGCAGCGCCGTCGTTTGATCCGGTTGCCGTGGCCTGAGCATCGGTGCCCGTGGCTGTCTCTGCGCCAGTCTCTGCGCCTGTCTCGGTAGCTGTCTCGGCGCCTGTCTCGGTAGCTGTCTCTGCACCAGTCTCGGTAGCTGTCTCAGCGTTATCGCCGCCAGCGTTGTTGCCCTGGCCAGCGTTGTTGTCCTGATTCGCGCCGCCATCATTGGCCTGTCCGTTACCTCCTCCGAATAGAAGCTCTAGAAGGCTACGGCCGGCTCCAGCTGCTTGGCCTTGACCGGCTCCAGCTCCGTCATTCTCTTGAGCCTGGCCGTCCTGAGCCTGGCCGTCCTGAGCCTGGCCGTCCTGAGCCTGGCCGTCCTGAGCCTGGCCGTCCTGAGCCTGGCCGTCCTGAGCCTGATTCTGATTGCCTTGGTCGTTTCCTTGATCTTGGCAGTCGTCTTGTTGATCCTGGTCGTTTCCTTGGCCGCCGTTGCCTCCAGCCCCAGCAGTGCCGTTAGTGGCGGTTCCATTATTAGGTGGGAGGACACCAGCGGTCTCGGCGGCAGTAGTCTCGGCAGCAGTAGTCTCGGCAGCAGTGGTCTCGGCGGCAGTGGTCTCAGCAGCAGTGGTATCAGCGGCGTTGTCATTTTGACCTTGATTGTTGTCTCCCTGGCCTTGGTTCTGTTCCCCAGCAGCCGCCGTCTCAGTAGCCTCGGCGGCAGTGGTCTCAGTGGCATCATTTTGGTCGGCGTTGTTATTTCCCTGGCCTTGGCCCTGGTTGTCTCCTTGGTTCTGTTCCCCAGCAGCCGCCGTCTCAGTAGCCTCGGCGGCAGAAGTCTCGGCGGCATTATCATCTTGATCTTGGTTGTTGCCTCCCTGGTTATTCTGATCCCCAGCAGCAGCTGTTTCAGCAGCGTCCCCTTCGGCAGCCGTCTCGGCAGCGTCTCCTCCAGCAGCGTCTCCTCCAGCAGCGGCGCCTCCAGCAGCAGTAGCACCGGCTCCCGCCCCTTGAGTTGCGGCGGCGCCGTCTTGCCCATCAAGCGCTACTTGCGCTCCATCTGCGCCAATGGCTGTAAGGTTGCCAAAGCCCTGAGCAATCATCACCTCGGCCTGTGACAGGCCCTCAGCGTCAAACGGCGTCTGTTTTGAGGTGGCCGAGTTGGCGTTCTCGACATCTGCGCCACCAACTGCAGGATCCACAAGAGGGATGATGCCTCGGAGTTGAGCGGTTGCCGGTAAACTAGCATCGGCGCACACATTTGGCACGGAGGCGGCCGAGGGGTTGAAATTTGTCTCAGCGGATACGAGACCGATAGCTGCGTCGATGACTTGCTGGTCTGTTCCTAGCTCAGTGATCATTTGATCGGCAATGGTGAGCTGGAAGAACGTGTTAGCCAGTTGGTCTTCATAGAAATCTTGAATTCCTCCTTACCTTTTGGCATGGGCCAGCAGCTGCAAGCAAAGATCCTGGGATACTACCAGCAATGGTAGCAGCAACACCGGGGCCGCCGAAGCCAGCATCGCCAAGTGCTTGTACCGCGGCAACAGGCACCTGCTCCTGGCCAAAGCGGGCCTCGGCATAAGCCAACAGGGCAGCAAGGCTGATAACCTTGGACATAGCCATGGTTATGGGTGTCAATTAGACAATAGGGGTAGAATGCCGAAAGTTGCTAACAAATGAAAAGATATTAAAGCAACCAACCAGCGGTGCAAAGGATGGGAAAGGGGTGAAAAGGAGTGATTGAAGCGAATGCGTTCACAGAACTGCAAGTAGAGAAGAAAGGAAGAGGAAGGTGGAGATTGAAGAGAGGTTGTGTGAGTGATGAAGAGTAAGAACCTTCTTGGAGCTAGAACGAGCTCAGTTATATATCGCCATGCCCATCATCCGTGTGCAGTTAAAATAGAACAAGCTCGAGATGACACAAGTCAAGTTGTAGGCTTGAGCTTCATAGCGGCGATCATACATCTCCTGGTGCTGTTTCGTCTCCGGGGCAAGCAATGTTTTGTGAGCGCCTTTCCGATCCAAGGCTTCTCCTTGAGTGTAAACAGCTCCTGCGGTGCACTTGATGCTTCATCTCCTAGCTGTCCTCGGGCAAGTTAAGAGAACCGGTGCTTGATGAGACACGATATTCCCCAATTGGTTTAGCCTTGTCTAAACTCGGCCTCCGCGTTGTATTTAGCTGGCCCCGCTACCCCGGACGTCCGAGTCATCGACGGTCTCGGATGCGGAGATCCTGTCTCCTTTGTTGCAACACCCGTGACTCCGTTTTTTTTTCCCGTGAGAAAGTAAAGACGAAAGTCGTAATGTAACATTCGCTCAATGCTTCGAGTCAAGGCGACACGCCTGTTCGATCAGTTTTAATTCGAGATTCTTTTCGACCACTTGTGCTCCAGTTTCGCTCTAGGTAGTGAGCGATGTTGACGAGAAAGCACTCACCAACTTCATGACGTTCGCCAAAAAGAAGTCTCATCTGTCAAAATTGCCCCGTAACGACCGAGTTCTCAAGCATCAACTGTGACCGGCAACGATGCTTCCGGTTTTCTTGGAGTTTCGATTGAGGCTCGCTTAGAGCATCCAGGTCGTTGGCCAAACACGGGGGCCGGCGTTGTGAGACACAGTCGAAACCCCACCAGCATGGGTCAGTGATCGCCAACGTCCCTTACGTCGCAACTCCAAACTGAAGTTTCCAAGCGCCATCCCGTTCAAGGAAATGTGTCGCGTTGACCTTTTTGTTAGCTTGGAAACAAGGCGATGCTCTAATGTGCCATGAATCAGGAGGGCGGGGATGGGGCGAGGATTGGTGGTCTAGCCTGAGGCTCAACGGTAGACAGCAGTTCGTACGCGAGATGATTGGGTGCATGCACTTCATCAAGAAGGCAGGTTGCTGTTCTCGTCCGGCCAGATCAAGAAATCATCAATCGACCAAGGACTGCATTCGCTGAGGGCGGTGGATGACGCTTCGGTGCTAGAGTGCCCCAAGTCAACAGTCTCATCCCAAGACGACAAGTCAAAATCGTTTTCTAGGCTTCCCAGGTCCAAGTTGTCAAGCCAGGTCATTTCTCCAGACTCCAATAGGTCTTGAGTGCGCAGTCCCTGCCGTTGTGCTCTCAGGTACTCTGTTGGTGTCACGCCCACACACTTCTTGAATGCCCGATGAAAGTGCCATTTCGACAACCCAGTCTGCTTTGCCATCTGGCTTAAGCTTAGTCTGACTTCCGCATCGCCCCGTTTTTGCGTCTGTTGCACAAATGCGCGGATCTTTCGCACAGCCGCCTCTTCAGGCATGAACCCAGCCACCTCTGGCTTGCACCGTTTACACGCGCGAAACCCAGCCTGCTGGGCGTCGCTGCCCCTCGCAAAGAACGATACGTTTGCGCGACGGGGAAGTCGGGCTTTGCAGATGGGACGGCAGAAGATCTTTGTCGTGCGTACGGCGTAAACGAAGAAGCCGTCGGCGTTGACGTTGCGAGAAATGACCGCCTGCCAGCGAGACGCGTCGTCTTCGAAGAGTGACACGAGTGATGATGGAGAGTCGAAATTGGCTGTTTCAGTTGCCATTGCGAGATGCATAATGTTTCGATGAAGTTCAACCGTGATTCGAAGGCCTGCAAACAACGAACATGAGGTTGGATGTATTAGGTAGGTAAGCGTGAGTGGTGACGATCAAGGGCATCGCGAGCAGATAGAAGTGGGGCGTTGCTTCCAATATGGCCAATGGCATGAACCATTTCCAAACGCAATTACCTCCCTAGGGTAGAAGATCGTGAAGAGCACTGTATTTGAATCAAAATACAGATACATGGAATATTCAATGAGCTAACCCACTAATCATCTGATATATCTTGCCTTGAGCATCATATAGTAATATTTGAAAGTTGCCCAAAGGTTACCTAAGAAGGAAGACTTGTTAGAGGCTCTTCATGTCCAGTGATGAGAGTATGCGGATTTCAGTAGCTGGTTCACAAGTTGCACCGAAAACTCAATTTCGACACCAAGAGGGCTGGCTACAGGAATGGGGCCGAATTAACAAGGAATCTCGAGATGGGATGGGGAAATATTATTTAAAGGAAAAAATTACTTTTATTTATTTATTCAAGTTTGCTGGTTTCCCTCAGTGGTTACCAACGTTGCTTACCCTTCATCAACCGCATGAAAATCAGGCTCCCAGTCGCAGCCAAGAGATGTTTCCGCCACAATCCCCCAGAATGGTGCACATTTGTTCTGCATAGCCCATAAGCCTCATGGCAGCGGTTACGTGGACCAATAAGTACTACCGATTTACGGTGGCTGATACAAGTCATCCCCAACCTGTCGCCAATGATACTCGAACAAGGGTGTCTCGGAAGGCTGACTTGGACTCCCTCCCCCAGAATTTGTTGGTTCTTAGGCACTTTTGCGTTTCTAGATCACTCAATTACCTTATTTTACTACGACATTCATCTTGATGCTTTCTTTCTCTCCCACTCCTAACCACCCTCATTCAGCATTTACGTATTACTCCCAGTGTTCACTCCGCAAGAAGCTACGTTACCCAGGCTCTACCAAGCCAACAACCTCGACTTGAGACACCTTTTACCAGACTAAAGCATCTGTGTGTTTGCGACAACCCCTGGACCCGCCAATCCTGGCGCACTCAGTTTGTCGCGATGGAGGCGGTGGGCGCCGGAGCCAACGTCCTGGCATTCGTCATGCTAAGTGTCAAATGCGCAAAGGAAGTCCACAACACGCTCTCCGCAATCAAGGATGGACCAGCAATTGTACAACAGTTAGCTAGCGCTGTCCTTCAGCTGCACTTTATTCTCGAGCAGCTAAGTCAGTCACATGCCGCCGCAAGTGATGTCGCCCTCGACGGGCAGATTCGCCAATGCCACGAGGATCTTTGCTTGTTGGCAAAGCCCATTAAAAAGCTGCAGGTCGCCCCGAAGGACAGAGCTACAGGTCGATGCTGGAAGCGCCTGAAGGTCGTCATCAGTGAAGACGACCTGCAGAGGTTCAACGACCGAGTGACGCAAAAAGCTGCCTTGCTCAGCTTGAGACTTAACGTTCTGGCCAGGTTTGTACCATTGGCCAAACGCATCTTTATTTACTGACTCAGCGTCAGCAATGCAATCTACGAATCCAAGGAGGGAAACGATAGAATCCAACAACAAATCCACTCAATTGGCACTTCAATGCAGAAACAACTTGAGACGCAGGCCGCAGGTTTCCTCAGTATTGGGAGCAGCGTTTCGAGTGGTTACAGAGATGGAAAAGACGTCTTAGAAGCGGGCTTGTCTTCGATTCAACAAACAATTGAGGCGACGTCCTCTATTTCTTCCCAAGATACCAGGCCCATGTTGGACTTACTTACGGAGATCAGGGACCACGTCGTCACTGGATCCGGGGATGGTGGCGTGGGTGGAGCTAACGCGAGAATCCGTGACAGTCAGGCTATCGATGAAACTTCCTCAGGTCTGGACCAGGAGATGTTGGGGAGCATCGATCGCCTATGCAGCTTGATTGACGAAAAACGAGATGGGATTGACGTCTATGCAGAAGATGACGATCAGGCCGAATCTGTGATCGAGGACCTACAGGAACTTCTAAGTACCATTCAAAGACAGAATGTCCCTGTCAAGCAAATCAGTCCCGAGATGAACTTGTGCGGTTCATGTGCTGAGAAGTCTTTTGTGACTGACCTACGCCGATTTGATCGTTCATTTGGTTCCAGCGAACTATCCATCAACTCAAGAGGCAAGTTGTCTTTTAGTACACGTGCAATCTAACCATGTTATATTGACTCACCGAGACTAGGCAAGAAACATTGCCGAGTCATCGGCAAGATTCTAGAGCAAACGAGAACTCTCAGGGAAACAGACATCGGAACTGGAAAAGTGAGCCTGATGATTCACAAACGAAAGCGGACAGCGCTTGCAGAGAACGACGACGGCGACGAGAAATCAAAGAAGAGGTGCCTCACCGACTATACAATGTTATTGACCCTCTTACCCGACGGTAGACGAACTCATCACATGTTGATGGCTTCAATAGCTCAACAAGAGATTTTTGCGGGAGGCGTGTCATCTATATCAAGGCTGCAGGTGAATAAGGCGTTGCCAGCAGGGTCGCGAGTATTCGAGGTGGTAAGAGAGGGCAAGCTTGGCGAACTGGAAGAAATGCTCCAGGGAGGCAGCGCATCTCTCCAAGACCACGACGAGTACGGTGCATCATTGTTGTTTGTGAGTATCCGATACATTAGATCTGGACGGCATTGTACTGTGTGAGCTGATTTGGAGCGCCCAAGTATTCAACTGAACAGCCAGCAATGTGCAAGTTTTTGATCGACAGTGGACTTGGCGTTGACCATGTTGCGGATCCAGGAGGATGTATGCCGATGTTCGAGGGTGGGCTCCTGTAGGTTCACTGACGTTCTAATACATCTGAGCACTAATATAACAGAATGCAAGACAACTACTCCAACTTGGGCGTATCGATCATGACCAAGAGCCTGCATTGCTTTTGCGGGTAAATGAGTGCCGGAAGCTGCTATTGAGTGCAGGTGCCGACCCAACCCTCAACCTCGCACCTGCAGGTTTCTCAAGAAGCTATCTCTTCCATATGGCTGAATATGGGGTTCCTGTTAGACGCTAGTGATCCGAACCTTATAGCTCGATCAACTAATCCCTTGACAGGAATCAATTCGATTGGCCTGGAACCCCGAATTTGCCGCCCCGTTTGCCAGCATCAATACTTATCGCGAGAAAAGGGGCATGTCCTCGTTATCTATAGCCTGTTTGAATTGTGGCAATGGTTACACAAAAGAGCTTTTCCATCAGCTCCTGGAACTCGGTGCTAATATTCATGATCGAGACGAGGACGGAATGACGTGTCTTCACCACTGCGTTTCTAATCTGAGCCGCCCAGGTCGTGGCTTGAAAGAATTCAAAGCCATGAAGTATCTCGTTCAAAAAGGTGCGGACCCACGCGCTACCGACAAATTTGGGCGATCGGTTTCATCCGTTGCTTATTCTGCGCATGTAGATCCATGCGTATTCGTCTCTAGCTATCCTGGAGACCTCTGGGACGCGGTACTGCAGAGCTGTGGCCTTGATATAGCGGAATTTCGCTCGAGGCATCGACGCAGACCGAGATACGCTGGGCCGGACCACCCTTCGATATGTCGATACGACCGAGAAAGGTTTGAGGAGCTTTGGAAAGGGAGAGAAGCCCAATGTCCCTACTGGGACGACGAACCATGGCCACATTTGAAACCTGGAGAGACGGACAGCGACTACTTTGAGCTGTCGTCCGACGTGTCTGAATCATTCGATGACGAAGAGTCTTCAGGCTTTGAAGATGGTTCGAGTTCAGATATCGATGCAGAAGGAGATGACGAACAGTCAGAACTGAATGGTCAGACAACGATGAGCAATGATGATCTTGAAAACACATGGAATGAGCAATATATGTTGCCAAGTTTTGGGGAATTGGCGCAGAGAATGTCAGACGAGAGTTGGCAAGATTCTCCCGTTGACGAATTGGCAATTAGTACACCACGGTCGTTCAGCATGGATTTCGAGAATCCCTGGCTGTAGATACTTTCATATCAGGTCACAGAATGTGACAGTCTTCCGTTCGTGAAACTGCTGGTGCATATTTGCGGTTGTAAATGAACAAAATGAACACTCCCGGTTACTACCAAACCCTAGGCCATCACCTTCAACGCTCCAAATAACCTCAACCTCGCCTCTTAATGCGCCATTCAAATCATTCCAGTACTCCTTTCCCACTTCAGCATCTCCCTTGGGGCCTATCCTAATGTGGCTATTCAAGCTTCTCACTTGGAAGCCAGCGTCTGTCCGGGCCCAGGAAGGGTGGGCGAACCTGCGCTCATGTTGCCAGTAGGTGGATTTGATGACCCCCTCGGCGCTGGTGACGGACTTGGCGGTGTCATGTGTGGAAAGGCACCATGGGGGCTTTGTTGACTGCTTCCCAGAGTCGAAGGTGGCACTGACGGGGTCTGGGGAAGCCCACTTCCTCCACCAACGATCATCTCTCCAGTTGGTGTTGAAGAGTGGATTTTCTGAAGTTCTCCTCTATTCATCGTAGGAGATTGAATCGTCAGGCGCGCGTGGGGATTCTGCTGTTGCAAGACTGGCGAAAAGTGCTGCTGACTGGGGGCGACAGCCTGATGGCTAGCACCGTGACCATTCCGGCCTTGACTGGCAATCGCCAATGCGGCGATGGACTCCTCAGCTGTGCCCATCTTACGTTCAAAACGAGCTGTCGAGTGAGCGTGGCCATAAGCAGAATGACGCTGAGTATCTCTGAAGGCCGAGCTAGACTGCTGCCCAACAGTCAGGTGCTCATACAAATTGCTCGGCCGACCGTAAAAAGGCTTTGCAGACGCAAGTTCAGCGGTGTGGCTCAGGGAAGGGCTTGCCATAGGAGAGCCGACGTTTATGTTAGGTTGCTGTCTCAGTCGAAGAGGGCCTCCTCCAGGATGAGAAGGTCTCAACATGGAGATATCTGAAACGGGGTGCTCGCTGCCTTGGCCTCGGACTTTTTGCTGGGAAGGGCTATGAGCATGATGAGGTTGCTGGTGGGTAAGACCTGGAGTCGAAGGAGGTAGAGTGGGAGAAGGCGCTGAAGCGGGAGAAGATCTGGCTGGCTGCTCCATACGAGGACGCTTCTGACCCTGCCCCCAAGTCGAACCTGGATGGGGAGAGCTGCTCTGGTTTTCAGATGCAACTGTTGTCTGCCCGGAGGATGGAGCGGCTCTCTTGTTGGGGTTGGAAAACTGCACTTGGCCAGATGATCCGTCTGAGGGATGTCCTGGCGCTCTCTCTGCAGGAAGCCGAGGCGTGCTGAATGACTGAGGCTGTACTTCTTCTCCATCGGTCGCTTGCGAGCTTGTTGGTTGAGTGTTTTGGCGTGGCTGATTTGTACTTTCAGTTCTGACATTGTGTTGATCATCGGGGGCCGATTTCTTAGCCGATGCCGGAACGGCCCTCGACTCGGGGGGCGTGACAGGATCAGGTAGCACACCAGAAAACGTCCTGGGGACGGTCTTCTTAGCGATCCAGTGCACCAGCAACCTGGCTATCGCATCACTGTTGGTCTCTAGAAACATGAGATGCCCATTGCCGTATATCTTGAAGTCTTCGAGCCTGAGCCAGTCAACATCAACACCAGCCTGCGTCATGAACGATATTGTGGCCCAGTCAAACAGAATGTGTGAGCTGGCATGGGCTGTGACAATTGCTTGGGGGACCTTCTTGAGGTGGATGAGTTGACGGGCTGTACCGACTGTGGCGGCCTGGGCTACTGAATTGCCATCGGTTCCGGCGATAGCGTTGCTTTCGTGGAGATTGCGCTGTACGAAGCATGCGCCCTGGCGGTCAGGCCTTATCACGCGAACGATGTCGAGCGGCTCCCTCGTTGGATGATCAAATCCTTCGTGGGGGTGGGCTGGGGGGTCGTACGTGAGAGGGATATCAGCCAATCCATAGATTCGAGTAGACTCATCTCGTTGAATCCACTGAGTGTAGATTCGGTAGGGGTTTCCCCGTCCCGGATTCGCCGTGCCAAAAGGAGGTCCTGCAGGTTCGATGGCGATGACACCAGCAACAAAGTCGGGCTCGACGTCAGTGGCCAGCCAAGCCATGTTGCCTCCGGTGCCCTCGCCGATGAGGACTGACTTTCCGATCTGATGAAGAAGGGCTTGAAGAGCATTCTGTGCGAGAGACTGGCGCTCGACTTTGTTGAGATGGAGTGTAGTGAGTGAGGCACAATACTTGGCAAATATTGGATCGCCTCGCTGTCCAGTCTAAGAGGAGTCAGCTCCTGTATCTTGTCGAATGGGGAAGGCTTCAATTACTCCTGGCCATTTGTTATGAAACTCGGCTCTTTCGTGCTTGGCAGGAGACCGTTTTCCTGGCGCCGTGAGCTCGCTCTCGACAAATGCGGCCGTTATCGTATGCGATTTAGGACCTATCTCGCGGTGGATGTAGTGAGAACTGGTCAGAAAGTTGGATCGACCGCATGGAGGCAGATCAACGATGTAGACCTGGAAGCCTTGCTGAAGAAAGTAGGAAGCCCATCCAGGCTCACCATCTGGCTTAGTTGTCTAGACCTGCAAGAAATCAGCACCTATACACCTCCCTCCGAGCCGAGCTTTACATACCTGGCCAGTATGGAAGTCTCCATGGATGAGGACGACGGGATACGGATGGATCCTTTCCATAGGCTCCAGACACTCGACGTACATCTGGCCGACGATATTGGTTGCCGTAGCGAGCGTCGAGCCCATACGCCAGTCGACGTTGACGAATAAGGTTGTTCGAGTGCACATAGCTTCTGTTCGTTCTCTCCTTGCGGGTGATTCTCCTTGGCGAGGATGGGAGTGGTGTTGCGTTGTTAAAGCTGGGTTCGCGTTGCTGTGGAAACGTGAGTTCTCGTGATGGGGATCAGGCGGCCTTGCGTTCCTCTGCCCTGCGCCTGGGGGTGCAGCGCGTTGCGATCCACGACGGTTGTTCATGATGAGATTGTATTACTGAAGCTGCCGGTTTCGCCAAGTAAAACGCCCGAATGGTGAATGCTGAACGGCGCCCCTCGTCATCGAACTGGTCGCCGAACTAGGGTCTGCCAAAAGAAATCAAGCTACCTAGAAGACTGAAATTCGAGCAAGAAACGCAAGTTAGTACATCAACACATCCGCAAGGCTGCTTTGTCCGATGAGATGTGTGAATATTCTGGACGAAAGAGAGAAATGGGACGACAGCGAAAGGGGAGCCGGATGAAATGTGAAGCAGACAAAGAGCGAGCAACAGTACGAACACTCCGAATCGCTCAGACGAGCGTTGCAAGGATTTCCAGTGAATAGAAATCAGGCCCGAGAAAGAACCAAGAGCACCTCTTGGTGACAAAGCAGACCGTCGAACGCGTTTGGATCGCGTAGGGAGTGGAAGCGTGGTATTGGGATGCAAAGAAAGAAGTTGCGAACTCGCAAAAGAAAAACGAGAGAGAAATGAAAGTGTGGAAAAAGATCGGAGAAAGCCCCAATTGGTTATTGCATGAATCGGCCACTGTCAGTCAAGGGCCCGTCGGCTAGTAGAGCAGTGTTTGTCGGATGGTTGAAGACGGGAGTCAGTCAAGCAGTTTGCCGCGGGTACCGGTAGATCACATCAACTTCAATGCCAGCTGCAGCTATTATGTGCCTGGAAACAATTACCTAGGTACCTAGTTGGGCATAATTTATGACGATATTGTCATAAAGAATTATGTCACGTAGCTTGGAGACATCACAATGTAGATATGAGTGTGCTCCAAGTTGCAACAATAACTCACAACTAATTAGAGTAATTCCACAAGCTAACTCTGGCTATTTTTTTCTTCTATTCAGAAGAGAATTTGTGGCCAGCATACTTCTATTTCAGAAAAGCATCACTATGATCAGTAAGAATACCCAACAAAGACCGTTTCATTTACCCCTTTTCAGCGTCGCCTCTAGAACATTTGCCAAACTCCTGATCATGGACAAAGCGCCCGCGCTTCCATGTTATGCTATACACCAGTACAACAAGATAAACCCGTAACATAAGGAAAACAAGAAATAAAAAGGCAAGGTGACCCGAAACCCCGGAGTGCCGTCCCATCATATCACCCCTTTATCACCCTCTTCAGCAACTTCAGTCATCTTCTCCCATCTTACCAACTTCAAGTTCTCAAAGCAGGCGGTGACAATAGTCCTCCTTTTCCACAAAAGCCCTGGGATTTACCTCCTCGTCAGCTTCCGGTCGATACGCAACAACCCGAGCAGGAGTCTCATACACCCTGTGCACCTTCGAACTGTGCTCGTCCCAGTATACTCGCACCATGGCTCCAAAAAGCACCATATCCACGACGTCTCTCGATGCATCTTTGTGCATCGCACCACGGACACAATATCTGGAAATAGCTTCCGGGGTGATGAGTGCGAGGCGACGGTCTTGCTCCTCTAGTGGAGCGCGGATCGGCCCCTTTAGTAGAGCGCGCATTGGCTCGTAGAACTCATGCTTGTCTCCCCAGCTATTGTGAAGCTTTCGAAGAAGGCGGTACGAAGCGGCGACAATGTCATCCGCGTGTTTATGGTACTCGGCCACGTTTAGAAGTTCGACCGTGAACGGGTAGAAAGCGCCTTTGATATGCTCGACGACCTTCGGGAGCAACTCCGATAGGTCCTTGTCCGTGCCTTTGAAGTCAAAGATGTTGTCGTGGATTATTCGCCATGTTCTCTGCACGATATAGTACCGTAGAGACTTATTCATGGGCCACGGTGACGTATCCCGTTGGACATCATTGCTCTGTTGCACCTTGTCGTAGAAGTCCCGGGAACCTGGCCACGAGAACAGAGGGAAAAGGACTTGCTTTGACGACGATAAGGAATCGAGAAAAAGATTGCTTCCAGCCATCTGCAGGGTGAGATCATGAAGTCGATCCAGACAAAACTTGCGCTCCATCTCATCGTTGCGATCCTGTTCTGTTTGGGCTGGAACGAAATCGGGTGACTTTGAACCCCTGCCTGGGACGTCGTCAACGAAACCGACTGATTTTTTCTTCTTGGGCTTCCCTTTGAGTTTCTGCTTGCGCTGAAAGTCCTGACGAAGCACAGCGTGAAGCCTCGCCATCTCGGCGCGGTAGTCCTCACGGACTTGTTCCACCCTCGGGTCCCTTTCCACTTGTGTAGAAGATCCCGTGATTGTTACCCGTTTCTCGAATCTTTTAGCTTCCTCACATGTGTGAATAAATATCTTCGCGTTGCGTGTGATGATTTTGTCGAGGCTTTGAAGCTCGAGCTGCTGCTCTGACAGCTGGGGTTCAACCCCTGAGACTCCTTGTTGACCGACTTGAGAGGAAGCCATTTCGTCGTATGAATGGGCTGTATTTCTGATGTGAAAAGTATATTGTTCAAGGTAAAATGTATTCAGATTGTGCAAAGAAGCTTGCAGGTAGGTGAAGAATGATGTTGCTGAGATTGGGGGGAAGAGAGCCCACGGCCGCTTAAATACACTTAATCTGACGAAGTGAATCCATTGCAGTTCAAGAACATGTTGAACACCTTTATTAAAGAGCCTGAACAGTCTCTAATGTTCAAGAGGCGCTGTCCTTTAGACGCTCTAGACGAGACCGAGCTTGGCGTGCTAGAGGAGATCGAACCGAGCAGCGGAACGGCCTTATTGCTTAGCCAATTACTTAGGGGATATCAGAAGAACAGCATCTGAACATTGGAACAATCTTCATGTTCTTCTAGAAAGCTTTGTGACAGGCTGAGGTTCCTTGTTGCAGTGACAAGGATGTGCGGTCGAGACCGGCGACCCCCTGAAAGCAAGACCTGCAGCTAGCTCCAGCACTCGACCAGCCAACGCGATATGACGGCCTATACCATGAACAAATAACTTTCCCGTGGTCCTTAAACAGTAAAACTGGAAACTCATGGTGATGTGGGCTCTGGGGCATCATCCTTCATGTCTGGCACCCACCCCTTAGGCCTCTCACTACCCCTCACAGCAAGCCCATATCCCAGCTTCTCAACCTTCTTAACGCTCTGCCTCATCGCACCCATTTTCCCCCTCCAGTCCTTTGTCGGCACATTAGGCAGCAGCTCAAAAGCACAGCCCAGCTCCTGAATATCACTCATGATGTTCCGCCCCTCACCACCCACGAGCTCACCCGTCTGCGCTGTTGTCACAGTCGCAAAGCGCATCAGCTCGCCAAATATATCGAAAATACCGTACATGTAGTCGTTGGGTGTGAGTTCAATGTCAGAGGGCATGGCCTCTTGAGCCTGCGTAGGTGTGATAAGGGTTTGGTGGCGGAGGTAATGTGCGAACGAGATGGCCTCGACGAATTCTTCGAGGCAGCGCAGGGGAGACGTGTAACGGTATCGATTGACATTCTGGAGATCTGGTGCAATGCCACTGAGTAGTTTAGCAATTTCGGCGAGACGGGTGTCCATGTCTTGCTGGATGTGAGGCGGGAAGTCTTTGTCGAGATTTTTGACTCTGTGATATGTGAGTTGTCATACTGAACAAAATGGCTGGTAACAGCTCACCTCTGCAACGCGAAAATACTGCAATAATATCAGAACTTGTTTCAACTCTTCAAATGACTGATTGAAACTCACATCTTCTTACTCTGTGCCGTGACATCTCGCGATGCCTTCACAATCCTCTCCCGCCGATCATGGTGCTCATCAAGCTCATCCCGGAACCCTTCAAACATGTCATGGAACCTCCCACGCGGCCCCGTCTGCTGCTTCGGGCCTCCCGTGGTCTTAGCACGAGCGTTGCCGTCACGATCTCTCTTAACGCCGCCCGACATTGTAAGTGCCTTGAGTTTGCTGGTTGCGAGTCGTTATTAAATGGCCAGTGGTTGCTGGTCGATGATGTCGGAGGTTGGTTGAGGCGGGTCCTGATTTGTTAGTGCATGTTGCAGGGATGACATGAAATTGCTAGCTAGGTCCCATTCTTGGAAGCTGTGTCCAAATTTGGAACCCTCATTCATCACATCGAAAGCCACCATCGAGGCATAGCACAATAGCCCTCTATCAAAAATACATGCTTAAGTTTAAATTGCAATAGAATTGGAAGAGAGAAGTCTTGTCTTCCAGGCCATGCCGGCAGCAACGCACAACCACAGATCCCGGCCACTCAATCGCTAGAATCGTCCCACCGCCAACTGTCCTCACCACCAACATCACCATCAAGCTTCATACAGTCTCAAGCCTTCAAAATGCCCTCCATAACTCCCCTTCTCCGCACAACACCCCTCTTCCTCATAGCCCTCATTCTCCGCCTCACTCTTCTCCTGTACGGCCTCTACCAAGACGCCCACTCGGCCCTCAAATACACAGACATCGACTACCTTGTCTTCACCGACGCTTCCCGCTTCCTTGCCTCCGGCGCATCCCCCTACGCCCGCGACACATACCGCTACACGCCCCTTCTCGCCTGGCTCCTCCTACCCACCGTCCACTTCTCTGCCTTTGGAAAGCTTGTCTTCGCCGCGGCGGATCTGCTGGCTGGATGGCTCATGCTGCGGGTGCTAAGGCGGAGGGGCATGGATGAGGCGACGGCGGGAGGGTTTGCCGCGCTGTGGCTTTGGAATCCCATGGTGGCGACGATCAGCACGAGAGGAAGCTCAGAGGGCATATTGGGCGTTTTGACCATGGGATTGTTGTGGGCTGTTGAGAGGAGGAGGATCAGTCTCGCGGCTGTCATCCTAGGACTTGCGGTGCACTTCAAGATTTACCCCTTCATCTACGCACCCACTATCATCTGGTGGATGGATGATATACGCCTGAGAAAGACGACGAAAGCTTCTTCTCGGCCATCATCGGCGGCTGAGGCCATTGCGAGGTTCTGCTCGCCAGAGCGTATCAAGCTTGCTCTCATTAGTCTCGTCACTTTCATGTGTCTCAACCTCCTCATGTACTCCATGTAAGTTCCATCCACCTCCAATTTCTTAACCTTCAAGTCAACTCACCATTTCACAAGCTACGGCACTCCATTCCTCGTCCACACCTACTTCCATCACGTTACCCGGATTGACCATCGCCATAACTTCTCTCCCTACAACGTTCTTCTATACCTCACCTCCGCGACACCCGCCAATGCCACGCCCACCATCCACATCGAGTCGCTCGCCTTTCTCCCACAGCTCCTCCTCTCCTGTGTCCTCATCCCTTTCGCCCTAGCTAAGCGCGATCTCGCGACCTCGATGATGGCTCAGACATTTGCCTTTGTCACTTTCAACAAGGTCTGCACATCCCAGGTAAGCAAGCCCTTGCCTCAGGCTCTCGATATCTCATCCTCTTTGGGCACTGACAATCTCACCTGCTAAGTACTTCCTCTGGTACATGGTCTTTCTACCTCTCTACCTCCCCAATTCATCCTTACTGCGAAATCCCAGGCTTGGCATCTCAGCTTTGCTGCTCTGGGTCGTATCACAGGCTGCTTGGTTGCAACAAGGTTATCAACTCGAGTTCCTCGGCGTAAGCACCTTCTTTCCGGGTCTTTGGCTCGCTTCGCTTGGGTTCTTCTTGGTCAACTGCTGGATCTTGGGTATTATCATCAGCGACGGAGCCGAAGTGCCCCAGTCTGCTACCTCTGCTGTAAAAGCCCATGTCGAATGAGCCAAGAATCTCTGCTTCACGATGCTCTTATCAAACATTTCATACAATAGCATCCCCAGTTACAATGCACAAAATATCCATATTCAGATAATCTCATTCGTCAAATTATAGTGCAAAATCACAGAAATCGTAGAGGGTATCTAGAGGCTGATGCCCCTGGCTGACTACTTCACCTTACTCTCTTCCGTTGTTCATGATCCAGTTTTCAACAGATGCCAAGCATATTTCTCTCAGAACCCATCCATGCTGGCATTTCCCATGTATCCATACGCCCCCAAAACTCCCTGCAAGGTCCCGTCCCGCCCATCACCTGGGTATGTGGTCCATATTAACAGCTTCGTTTCCACCGTTGTTCCAAGCCTTTCAACGCCTTGTGAGAAACAAAAATAAATGATAGCAACGGCCGGGGGTAAATTCGAATCAAAATGATAGCCAGTCTCCGCAAATCTCTCCCGAGAACTGTCACGATGGCCTCGTAGCATGGAGCCTGATCTCCACGGGTCATTGGATGGTGATACCGGTGGCGAGGGATCGATAGTTTGACAGTTTCAAGGACGTGATTTTTGTTTTCGGGGGCTCAGGGGTTATGACCATTCTGCCGTCCTTATTGTAGACGATATTGCCGAATGATTCGCTCAGCTCCGTGAATGTGACGCCTGGTCGAACGCGCCCCATCTCGGCCAAAATCCTTTCGCTCCAGACGCCAGAACACGTACCGTTGCGCATCACAAAGAAGGGATTGAGAGGGGGTAATACGGAGTCTATATTCAGGTTAGCCGTGGACTTAGTGAACAGAGATCGAAAGGACATACCCAGGTCCACAAAACGAATCCTCAAGTAAACCACCTCCTTGAACTTTTCGAGGGATCGAATCGCCGACATCACCAGTTTCTCGAACGCATCAATGAATCCCATATCCTGAATTCCAGACCCCGACTCATGGAAGCTAACCACATGCCGACAGCAGTTTTTCACCGTCAAGTCGATCGTCTTCAGTCTCGAGGTTCGTGGGTCCGTAGATCGTATTGCCATCTCGAAAAAGTGGTGACAGACACGGCCTGTATATGCGAAATGTTCTAACGAGGGCAGCGCATCGGCCATCCTCAGGCAAATGTGAGTCTTTTGCACGACCTTGGAATAAAAGGCTGGCATGACTCCCTCCCGGCGGTAGTCGCTCTCGAGGCAGAGGTTTAGCTTGGTGATATGCTGGGGTAGTTGCGGGAGAAACTCCGACATGGTAATGTAACTCTTGGACTTCGGTTTACTATACGAGCCCTGCCACTCGGCTAGACTTGGTAACGCATTGAGCACAGTGGCGAAATCTCGGTCATCTCTCATAAGGTTCCATTGGCCCCTGGTCACCAGTGTCTGCACCGAATCGAGAACAGGAAGTGGTTTATGGATGGCCGGGTCGATCCTTTGCTCCGGAAAGTGGAAGACCTTAGGAGCCTTGCGGCGCTCGCCTCCTTCAAGAGTCAAGACCCTGGCTTGGGGCAAGGCCTGAGAAACGAATTGGAACACCTGCTCAAGGGTACAGTTATTACCAGGCAGTGTATATGTTGCGTTTGTTAGTCCTTCCATCGTCACGGTGGGTAGCGTCAGGGTGTTTGACAAGGCAACCGGGCCGTAGGTCGGCTGGAAGACGGGGAACCATATCTCGATGTGCTTGACATATGACTGAAGATGCTCGTTCATGGCCAAGTGAATCATGGCATCTTCGAGGCAGTCGACGGTCGCTTTTAGCTTGACGTGACGGTACAGCCGCTGCTGGACGAGAATCCGCCAGATGTCGCTCACAAGCGCCATCTCGGTCAATTCCCTCCTCCTTGAGTGCCTGAGCGCCGTCCCCCAGCTCTTTGTAATGCTCGACACAGTCATGGAACTCCGCGAGGTGGCCGAAACCCGATAGCCAAATAGATGGTCCAGAATGGCCTCATGGACCTCGATCGGCAGCTGGTTGAAGTCGGTGATGGGACGAGGAAGGAAGACGGGCTCGTTATCGAGGGCGGCGAGAGAGCCGGCGGCAGGCTGGTCATCGACACCATATCTTGAGCCGTCGAAGCAGCATGGCTTGGAGTTTCGGCGGTCTGGATGGGGGAACGGCGTGCTACTCGGTCTTGTCGGAGGAACGAAGTCGGGGCCCTTGGCCTGTTCATGTGGTGGGCTAGAAGAGCCAGGCGAAACAGGGTTGGACGTAGTATTGAGGAGGCCCGTCATCATGGACGAGGACATGATAGAGGCGAACTCGGCGTCAGAGTCTGTCTCGTCATCGCGGCCGTCGTGGCGGTCACTCCGCCGTGATGAATAGCCGTCTCGAATCGGCAGAAGAGCTGATGGAGGAATGCCCGTCGGGCAAGGCGCACGCGGGTCACTGTGGCCGTCATCGGCGGTGTCCATGGGTTCGCCGATGGCGTCTCCCATATCGATATCGGCTCGTGGTTCAGGGATAAGATGGCTACAAGGCCGGCTCGCAGTGCATCTCACAGAGGGTGGGCCCGAAGACGAAGGGTAGCAGAAGAAGGAATCGTGGGCGCAGGACGAAGGGGGGAAGAGGAGGAAAAGTCAAAATAAGTGAGGAGAAAAGAAGCCGGTGACCAAGGCTCAAGGTTAAAATTCGAGTCGGTTCACAGTAGTCGACAGGGCAGAGACGGGCACCGAGGGATGAGAACAGGTGACCTTGGAGATTGCCAGGGAGGGGAATCGCAATATAAAAAGTAGGACCCCGAAACCAGGGTCGAAATTTGAGAATGAAACAATAATAATGGCCAAACGAGAGGCGGTCGATGGACACTAATTACCTAACTAGCAGGAGAAGAGAAGAGGAGGGAGGGAGTGAGAACGAGGATGAGGACGAGAATGAGGATGAGAATGAGAATTGGAGAGCGGCAAAGACGGAAGACACAAGCCGTTGAGTGGGAGGCGGATTAGCTAGCAGCAGATGGATGCCCCCTCTCCCCTCTTGATTCATCCAATTCTTTGACGAAACGGATTTATCCTAGACGCTCAGGCCGAGCGTTTTCCTCAGCTGCTACGCTGCGGGAGTCCCGCGTTGCACTGCCTGGGTATGAGCCTGGGTATGAGCCTGGGTATGAGCCTGGGTATGATGCACTTGAGCGCACAGCGTTGTTGAAAAAGATGGAGACCAGGCTGTATACTCTCTGTGTTAAGTTAAGTGGCAGTGAGAGAGAGAGCCTTGCTAATGCGCGTGCTGTGTCCTTGATTTGACCACAGACGGAGGTGGGCGTGGCAGTGACGGGAGGGGGCCTGGTACAGCTACACCCTTGCAAGACTGTTGATAGTTGAAGATTTGGTCCCCGTTAGGTCCCTCGGCAAGGCAAGTGAACGCGTGATGCTTCGCCCTGGTTGCTATGCGGACGACAACACGGATGGAAATGCAAGGAAGGACACTTTACGCGCTGCCACGACAAAGGCGTCCAGGTGCATGTGTTGATAGCGCTCCATGGGTTTGTTATCAAAATAGAGGGTCGCGTGCTTGTAGGTTAGCGGGGCGGGGGCTTGCAGATTACGCATCTCCACCAAAGTTGGAATGGAATTCTGCATGTTACCAGCAACGCTTGGGAGTCCATGGCAACGCTAACAATAAAAAGAACAGGGAGCCAATACCTCGGTCATGGTGAAATTAATCTGAAAACCATCTTATGATGATGATGGAATTTCATCGACAGCACAGTCGACCAAAGGCCGACCCTCTCCGTCGGCTACCCATCATTGTACATACAGTACACGCCAGCGCTGGCGATCAACAAACGTGGACGCCTCACTTTGGCCAGACATGATCCAGGCTCTCGGCCGCTACAGATGCACTACTGAACCAGCAACTACCATGTCATTGAAGCACGGGACAGATGCGGACTCTACGGTATCTTGGCAAAACTTCAACCAGTTCTCCAGATCTCCTTTGCATGACTGTGCTGATGGAATCCTACGTACCTACGTATCAGGTAGAAAATGAGGCCCCTGCAAGACCCTGAAGCTTGCAACTCGCTAGCACCGGGCAATGCTTGATCGGCCGGTCTGTTCCCGTTAGCAGGCTATCACTTCGCTAACAGAACCCACCATCAATGTTCATTCCAATCGCAACCGGTCGGGTAGGGCAACCAGATGAGACTTTTATCCGAAATGAAGTCGCGATGAGACTGAGACAAATGTCTAAATGACGTTCAACTTTATGATACGGCCTATTTCTGTTCCAGATCGGCTACCCGAATAACCTATCTGGTAGTCCTTGAATAGCTTCTTGAGTTTGTTTACATGTTCCACTTGTAAACCGCCGGGTCTCAATCTACTACCCGGTAGCCCAGCCCAGTAGTAGACCACTGGGGCAGACAACAATATGAAAATTAAAGCACTTTGCGAACGCGATGACAAAAGTTGGTCAACTGTGGTGACTAAAGTAGAGAGAGAGCCTCAAGCCAATCTTGACAGATGAAGCTGCTGCCAAGGATATCACTCACCAGTACCATGCTCCAGGAAAGTTCTTGGCAGAGGCCAAAGCGAAGAGGACGCCGCAGGCCTTGAAGTTGATCATGAATTTGGGTATCTGTAAACGGTGTGTCTCAACCAACACTTTCTTAGCCCTCCTCTTTAGGGCCATCTGCCAGGATGTTTCACAACACACACTATCCAGCAGCATGGTATTAACTGTCTCTGAGGCGGGCCCCTGTCTTTATCGGGTATATCGTAGCTAAGTGTGTTGCTCTGGATCTGGCATATCAGAGTGGACTTCCAGTCAGTTACTCAGTCCATGTCTCCTTTAGATCAAGAATTTCAGTTGAAATGGACACCACGGAAGATTAATTCAGTAAACATGATGGGCCCAGTTACCAAGCTTTCGAGTCAGCTCAGTTTGAATTTCCACGCACATGTAATTCTTGACATTGAAATATTCTACTGTCCCACAAACACTCCAATCAAAAGACCTCCCGAGTAGGGAGCGGTCGATATCTTGAATCCGTTCGCGGGATCCTCCAGGTAAGCCTCCAGGTCCTTATATCCCTCCTTCGCTGCAATGAAATTATCAACAACAACCATAGCCCCGACCTTGAAATGCGGATGAACCAGCTTCAGTGCTGGTAGAGCCAGGGGAGTCCAGACTGCACTGAGTTAGGTCTATAGACTAACGAGGTATTTTCAAAGAGAGGCAACTTACTGTCAAGTAACATAAAGTCGACTTGATGAGGTAGATCTGCCTTGAGTGTCTCTCGCAAGTCCCCCTCTCTTAGATCAATAAACTTGTTGAGATCATCACCAGCAGCCTTCCAGTGTTCACGAGCTCTGGCTGCCTTGGTTGGTTCATTCTCGGTACCGATGACCTTGCCGCGAGAGACATCCGAACCGGCATTCTGTGCCACTGCGAGAGCTAGGTAAATCGTGCTAAGGCCGAACGAGGTTCCCGCTTCTACAACGTAGCGTGCCCCAGTAGACCGGAGGAGAAGATAGACGAGTGCACACTTGTCAGGGTCCAAGGCAACAAACTTGTCGAGAGCTGTGGATGCGGGACCGTCTGTGCTGACATATGACGGCTCGTCGAGAGCTTTCTTGTGAAGGTCTCGGAGGAGATCAAGGGTGCGGGGGGTGGCGGCAATGGAAGCCAGTGTGGTATCAATGACAGAATAGTCAGGCATGCTAGCTTTTGACAATGAAAGCTAATGAAGTGTAGCTAAGAAGACGATATGGTACAAATGTAGGAGCGCGAGAGTTGTCTTTTATCCTCTGGTCTGATCCGGCTTGATGTGAGTCTGCGGGAGTCTACGGGATGCCGATGTACTCACATGCAACTCCGGTTAAGGACGTCGAATGAGCAATTGTGGAACTTGCCGCTGCAAAGGAAAGGGAACGCAGTACCCCGCTCGTCGCTACTAAGGTAATCTTCTCCGCAATCGCTCTCAGGTTCGTTTGTAGCCTGTTCAACAAAGCGGAGGAGGATTTGAACTAAGCATGTGTAAGTGGTTCTGCAGCAGATATCTAGCGTCTTGCCGTGCTTTGTTTGATGAGACTGCTTTGGGTCCCGGCGAGTTGCAAGGTAACACCTAGTCCACCTCTGCCAGACTCCGTATAGATCATTGAGATGGATGACTGCACGATTTAGTTATTTTCCTACTGACGCAGCCAAGGTATCGAACTGGAAAGGAAAAGATATTTTGGACGACCGAATTATGCAAATGAATGTTATTATCGTCATTATTGACTTCGTGCCGATCAAGCTACTGCGTTGAGCGAGTGACTAACCACTCCGGCCGGAGTCGGAGTATCATACACGGTTGCCCGACAGGTACCTCCCAGTTACGTTCATAGTACAAATGAGCCCTTCACAAGATACAAGCTAATCTAAACAGTCTTCGTAAGTGTCAATCCCACAACCCAGAGTGTCAAACGTGTCATTGCCCCCCGTGCAAAACCAAGGAACTCTGACTTAGCATTTGACTAAATGCCAACACCTCAGCTGCTCTCTCGAGTGCCAGTCCACCCCGAGATCCTGCTGCTTCCCAAAGGTTTCAACAATATGTGTCACTTGATCCATCTCGTTCAGAATCTGGAGAATGGCGATACGTTGCTTATCAAACCGGGACTCATCAGCCACGATGAAAAGAGACCAAGGGCTTGACACGACAGGTAATATTGCCAGAGCGTCAGATGCTTATTAGAGATGGATGTTTCTGGTGATACTGTTCTCTTAGAGAGAACAGACGCACTGCAGATAACTGCAGATACAGAAGCGCTGCTAGGTGGTATAAGTTCCCCTTCGCAAGGATACGAGTTCGTCGTCGAGAGTCGTAGTGTAGACTCCTCGGAATCAAGTCGCTGGGCTAGGCTCGATAGCCTCTTTAACAACTTCAGCCGCTGCTGGATCGTCCCCATTGCTGGTGAAGTATATATTGTGTCATCTAATGGCGTCTGCATTGCGTTGATCAGATGAAAGACTTCAAAGACCTCTGTAGAACCACCCAGATAACTAGTAGTTTTTGTAAGTATTAGAAGGAGACCAGGTTTCTGTTGGCCACTTACAAGTGACTTGATTGTTTCTGCCATCTGCCAGGGCCATATTGAACATATTTTGCTGCGGCTCTCCTGGACTGGCCGAGCAAAGTTGCCCAAGACTTTGGAAGTTGGAACCAGCCCGGGATGAAACTGGATGACAGAAGTGACACGTCCCGATTCGGTTTCACTCGAGCTCTGAAGCAACGTCTTGGTTCCATACAACTGGATGTGCCAGCTGCCATCCCGTTCATAAAAAGCCTGAGGGAAGTCAGGCCCTTAAATATTTTGCCAAAAAGGCTGTAAGAAAACAAACGCTATATATGCAGAGCATCATGAAAGTGGCCAACTGTGTTTCTATGATTCAGTCAGAAGTCCTGTTGGCTCTCAGTTAGACAGAAATACAGTACCGCGTTTGATTTACATTACAGGGCTGCGTCTGAACCAAAAAGATGGAACGATGAAACGGTAAGCATTGCATTACACAGTGCAGAGGCAGAAACGGACTGGTTCAAAAGCGCTTGTGGGAGTATCTCTGTAGAAACGCCGTTTCGAGATCGAGTAGTCGTGGCCATGTGAGATATGATGTTTTCATCTTTGATTTATCACATGTGCACATATGAGACACAAGAGACATCAGAACATGGGAGACAGTCACTAGTAATGGTTCAGGGGCATCCCATGCCAACGAAGCAACGGTGTGTGAAACGAAAGGCTGCGACTAGGTCACCCTACTGTCAAAGCGTGGTAAGCAGTATCAGACTAGGTAGCCAAGAAAATGTCTGGCAAGGTGATGTTGGAGAATTGCTCGCCATCATAATTTCATGGCTGAGGCTGATGTGCTGGTGCTGCGTAGATAGCATCTTAGAATTCATCCTCCAGATATAAACCAGAGCAGCCAGCTTAGCCCAGAGAAAGTCGAGAAAAAAATGCGTCATGTTGATAAGTAGTCAAGGCTTCCAATAATCTATTGGCGAAGGCGCATGCATTTGTACGGTGGGTGTTGTAGAGTCGCAGATTCTCCGGCTTCGGCCGAGATCTAAGGAGTCATGGCGCAGGTCACACGCAATGGACCATGCTTTAGTACTGACCTGGCAGGTGGGTATTAGCAAAACATCGCACACCTATAAAGTTGACATAAGTATTAGACCAGCCGTAGCCTAAAGGTTTCAGTGAGATGCATGATTAATTTTGTCTAATTCCCCTCAACCTCCTGTCTGCAGTACTTTATTGCAACCCGCAAAGCCTTGCAATAACTAGTGCATCGTGCTTTCGCGAGCGATGGATTCCGGTGCAAGGGCCCTGAAGCGCCAAGTGACTTCAGATGAGACAGGGAAATTATGCGACGATCTGGACCCGTGATACTCTGTAGACTAGTAGCGCTGTTTATAGGTGATTATCTTCAAGTTTCAGAACGTCACATTAAAACAGATCGGATTCTGACTGTCAGAAAATAGGGTTATCCCTCCTGTCTCGCTTTACGAGCGATCCATTGGTAACTGTGATTAGGTCCCATCTGGTGTTTCTTTCAAGTTCACCTGGACTTGTTCTTGATTAAGGTGAAGAGGGCGGGCACAAGGGAAGCTCCTTCCCTTTCAGCACCGCATCAGCTCCGGTCACATGTCATGAGTCTTCTTCCACAACACTGACGGTGATTAACTGGCCCCTTCTGCAGACAAGCTCTCCTCAAGAAAAGAGGCTATTCCCAAATCCAGACTCTGCGGGCATGGTTCAACGTTCATCCCACAAGCCGAAATATTCGCTTCTTCATGTTTCAACCGTGCAGGCCTAGCTCTTGCTTCGAATCGCATGATAACCGTTCAAGGTCTAGGGCACAAGCTGACCCTGCTGCTTGACTCGTTAAAGAAGGTCCCTTTCTTGATTCAGTGTCAAGTCCGCTGACCCCCATGTATGTACTGGGTCTTGGTACAGAGCCACACCCAAATTCGATACACTGCCTTCGATCCCCTGGCCTTCTTCGAGACACGCTTGGCCCGTGACCTGCATTTTACCCCCAACAGGCTGGGGTTTTCGGACCCCCCCGCAATGCTCGTCGTCCGTTGTGGTCGGCCCTCGAATCCAGTTCCGGACTGACAAAACAAACCCCAGCTCTTCGCAACGATGAGTCCTGTTGCCAAAGGGGCTCACAGTGGCTTTGATCCTGGCAGGAGATGCAAAGTTTCTCCGACACGTACTAAAACGAAACAGATACTTCGCATACGTATCGCCTGGGCCCAAAGTCCTCATTTAGCGTTGGAAAACACGGCGCTTCTGATCGGCATGAATAAGGCACGTTTGGGAGATCTGGCGTCCCTGGCGAGAGCGTTCAAGAGCCAACCAAATTTGTTTGTGCCTGGCAGCTTCAGACCAAGAGCCCAGTGTCACTGGTTTCAAATCTCGGCCGGGGGCAGTTCCAGGGGTACCAAGCGCCGATTCTTGGACTGGTTTCCAATGAGTGGATCCTCGGCGTTGATGTGACGTTGGGTTTGGCGACCGCCAATTGCACGCTTCACCACCAGCCCAAGAGATGCCAAGGTCTCTCAAACAAGGGGCGCAACGGCTGTGTTGTTATTGCGGATGACGCAGAAGTCTCTGTCTCTCATGCAATCCGAGGCCTCAGCTTGATCGACAGTGCTTCGCACCCAAATCCGGCTTTAAGCCGGTGAGTCTGGGATTGTGATGGACGTCGAATTTCGATTCAGCTGCCACACAGAGCAGGAAATGACAAGATCACCAAAGACAAGAGACCGGAGATCTCTGAACAGCCTTTGCCCCTGCCACGGCAAGGATTTCTGGCTTAGCACCAGTTTGGTTGCCGCTACCAGTACTCCGTACGTACTCAAAGGACCGATCGTTGGCTTTGACGCGCAGGCTCTTGGTTGACACTGGTGAGGCTGGATTGGCGCATTGTTATTGGCGGCAATGGACTGGTGCCGCGGTTGTGGGTAACGAGAACAGCTTCTCTCACCCAACGCATTGCCTGCTGACGACAGCAAGGAGAGGGCCACAAAAGCCCATCCGCTGCTGTTGCGGTCATGTTGCCTAAAGGATCTGAGAAACAGCAATCAAACATGGCAAACCAATCAGCCTCCGCTGTCGGCTAGGCGCTCATACAATTATAGACACTGGCAACACTGGCTTAAAGCAACTATGGTTTCGACACCATTCACTGCTACTCGAAGCGTCCCAGATCCCCAAGGAGGTCTCGAACTTTTCTGGCGATTCAAGTAGACAAGCGGGCCAAGCATCAGCGCCGATGTCGAACCCTCATGCCCACAGCAAGGGCAAATATTTCCCGTGTCAAGGGGTTCTTGGACAGATGCCTAGGCGTTTGACGTGGCGACGGCCCTCCCACCATGGTCACACACGCTGCTGCACCTAAACATCTCTACGCCCCTGGTCCCTGACTCCGGAGCCCTGGATTCATGGCCCCTAGCGCCACGACCAAACGTCGTCCCCACCATGGATCTTGCGGCTCTCTCCTGGACCTTGATCTGAAGCCACCAGTCAGAGGGCGCCGTTCCGCCTGAATGCCATTGTTCGATTTCTCCTATTAAACCCACCCGGCCCGCTCATCATCGGCTGCTGGACGGCCATTCTCATTCTATTGTTCGGGTTTCTATTGTGGAAGACGTCTCCTTTGGTCTTTCAATTACTTTCTTGTTCATCATTTCCCTTGTTCTCCCTCCTTGTGCTGCTAGACAGTTCTTTAATCACCCTCGTTTCATTGTCTCCGAACAGTGTATCGCGAACTCGCGAACTTCACGCATTCATTATTCACACTATTCGAGAGGAGCGTTGATCGCCCGACTCCTCTGTTGCCACTCCTTTATTGCCAGGCTCGCCTTTCTCAACTCGAACCCGGCTTATTAGACGACCGAGTAACCACTTGAGTGAAACGGCTGGAACCAGTTCACTTCTCTCGCTCCAGCATACTTTTACACATTTTACGCACGAAACAAACGATTAAACTATCACCATGGCGCTTCTAAAGTCTTTCCTCGCTTCCCTGCTCCTCGCAGCGCCCTTCGCGGCCGCCGCCCCGGTTGATGTGGCCGAGAGCCTCAAGGATATGGCCGACAACCTCCCCGGAGATCTCGCCGACGAACTCGCTGAGACAGTTGGAATCAGCTCCTTCCTTCGACCCATGCTTTCAAACCCGGATGCCCTGGATATCGTTCCCAACCGGTATATCGTTGTCTACAACGACACAATGGACGATGATGCTATCAGCGCAAAGGAGGCTTCCTTTGCCCTGGCCGTTAAGAAACGGAATCTCAACAAGCGTAGCTCAACCGGCAAAGCCATGTCCACTACGATCAACTCATTCAAGCTGAACAAGTGGCGTGCCATGTCACTCGATGCCGACGACGTGATGGTTCAGGATCTCTTCAACGCGGATGAAGTCGCCTACATTGAAGCCGACACCCGTGTTAAGGTTAGCGGTGCCATCGCCCAGGTCAACGCCCCGCCTGGTCTCGACCGTCTTTCTCACGCTCAACCCAACGACAAGACCTACGTTTTCGATGACTCGGCTGGCGAGGGTATCACGGCTTATGTGGTTGATACTGGCATTAAGACATCTCACACCGAGTTCGAGGGCCGTGCTACTTTCGGAGGCAACTTTATTAACAATGTCGTATGTGAACCTTGATCTGAGTGGTGTTTTTGAGAGAATTGTTTAGCTAACTGGATATAGGATGATGATGAGAACGGACACGGCAGCCACGTTGCTGGTACCATTGGCGGCGCTACCTTTGGTGTTTCTAAGAAGGTTAGCCTTGTCGCCGTCAAGGTCCTCGATGCCACAGGCGGTGGCAGCAACTCTGGGGTCCTCCAAGGCATGCAGTTCGTTATCGACGACGTGGAGAAGAAGGGCAAGAAGGGCAAGGCAGTTATGAACATGTCTTTGGGTGGTGACTTCTCTGAGGCTATCAACCGGGCCATCGAGGCTCTCCACAAGGCTGGCATTGTCCCCGTCGTCGCCGCCGGTAATGAGAACGTGAGTGGGCATGAGAGTGCTTCTTGAAACAGGCCAAAAGCTAACAAAGGATACAGCGAGATACCCGCCTCACTTCCCCCGGCTCTGCCCCCAACGCTATCACAGTCGGCGCTATTGACGGTACCAACGATCAGCGAGCCGACTTCTCCAATTTTGGTCGCGACGTTGATATCTATGCCCCCGGCGTCCAAGTTCTGAGCGTTGGTATCAAGTCTGACACCGACACTGCCTCCCTGAGCGGTACCAGCATGGGTATGTTTTACTTTTCGATCGCCCCTTTATGACCATTTTCATGCTGACCATTTTCACAGCCTCTCCCCATGTCGCTGGTCTGGCTGCCTACCTCATGTCCTTCCAGAACGTCACGAACGTTGATGAGCTTACTACTCTCATGAAGAACCTCGCCAAGCAAAGCGGTGCCCGGGTCCGTAATAACGTCCAGGGCACCACCGACCTCATTGCCAACAACGGCAACCAATAGAAGCAGCATCTGGGGGACAGGGACAAGGGAAAGCGAGACGTTTTACAAAAAAGACATTTCAGGGATAATTGGCTAGTCCTTCGAACAAACCTGAATTTTTCATGCCTCTTTCTTTCTGTGTGTATGTTTGTCATATAGACCAAGTAGGCGCATTGATGATTGGCCTAACTCGCGTGTGCCAGGAGTTCTCTGAGGGTGGAAGAAGGCAATTGGGATGGGATAGACGGTACATATTAAAACTATAGACCTTCTGGATGAAGACTTGGCTATGAGTTTGAGCGATTGATGACACGAGACCTAGGAAAAGCCAAGACAGACGACGCGCCATGTTAGATGATGAGGCCTTATGTCGGGATCATCTTTAAGGGACAACTGGACGTGCAGGACACGGAAGATTACTCCTGCAGCTGAGGCCTCGCAAAGCCACGATGTAACCCTTCAACGCAGGACCAAGGCCCCCCTGGGACGATTAGCAGACCCGGACAAAGCAGATCATCAGCTCGGGCCCGCATGTGGCAGGGTATCGCATAAGAGGCGAAACCGCGCCCCAGACGATTGTCTCGGCATTCGTCTCATCCGTGGCTGGAAATGCAGGTCTAGAATAAGAAAAGACATAAGCGTCACAAATAGATTGCAAGATGGATTGCGGATATGTTCGCTTGCCGCCGCTTGCCGTCGTCCTGTGGACGTCACGGTAGACTTGCGGCGCGCCTCGTCGTAAGACTGGAGACTGAGAGCAATGGGATTTGATTTTAGCACTTCTTCGGCACAACCATAGTCATGAAAGGACTAGATTGCAATTTGACATCCGTGCTGGAGGTTTCTGAGACGTGGGATGAGGGAGACGAGTTTCGGGCACCAGATCAACGGGGACTGGGTGACACTTGAAATGCAGCGTACGCTGTACGGCGCCGCTGCTGATAGTATTAAACATGAGTATATAGCCCAGCCATGCGCGCTGGGCTCGATCCCGTTCAAAGGAGGATCTGGGTTAAGAGTCTTATGTGCGTTAGGATATCGTAAAAAAAGGTGATGGCGTGAAACATGAAAAACCAAACAACTCGACCGGCGAACATGGTGCTACAATTCGTCATGACCCGTTACCAAGGGCGTGGCCTTCTCACCGCCCGGTAGGAAGACGCTGGCTTCCTTAAAAATCTGGTCGAACCTAGCGCCAAAGAACCAGGCAACGCCAATCTATGAGGCCGTAATTAGGTCGGTGCATTATTGGGGAGGACAAGAAGCGACGTACCATAAGCCCCGAAATACAAAGCAAGCTCACAATAACAACACCAAACAGTACAACGGCCTCTCCGGGGTCCATTGTGGGTTCCTTTTTCTGCCTCTGGCTGTTTTCCATGGAGAGTTTCTTGGGATCTTGTCGGGGGAAGAGGGTTTCGATAAATTGCTCAATCTGAAGTTTGTTAGCGAGAGCGCTCTTAGGCATTGTGTAAAGGAAGGCATACCTTGGCGCACTGCACACTGATTTCAAGGAAGTTGGGGTCTCTGGGGTCGTTCTTCTTGGCGATTCGTCGAGCATATCTCTTGAAGACTTCGCATACGGTGACAAGGTTCTGGGTGCACTCGAACATAATCTTGCAGGCATCGCCCTTTGTGATCTTGACGTTTCTCTCGAGGACGTCAGGGTTTCGGAAGGTAAGTTCCAAGGTGGCGATGGCCATGCCCTGAGGAATGGCAACAAAATTGAAGACGCTCTGATCCTTGATGCCGGCCATATAGAAAAGGCACTCCTCGCTGTGCTTGAGGGCGTCGAGGACCATTTCAGAGACACACTCGACGGCCTTTGTGCGCTGCTTAGGGTCGAAGAGGTCCTCCCACTTGTCCACGTGCTTGCTCCAAATCTCTTTGGGATACCACCGTCGACCATCAACCCAGTCTTCGTGGATATCGCGGATGATGTTGGTCTTTTGAAGGAACTGGCCCATTGACTCGGTCAGGGAGGGACGCTCAGCTAGCTTGGGATTGGCGAGGTCGGAGGCGACGAACAGGCGTGTTAGACCCTCGCCCACGAGACCGGCAACGTAGTGGCAGTAGAGCTCGTATTCTTCAACTGTTTGCACACCGTTCTCGATCATCTCTGTATCTTGGGCGTAGTCAGCCATGCCGTTGCCCATCTTGAGCGTCATGTCCTTGATAATTTCGAAGTAAGGCTCCTTGATCTTCTTGAGCTCAGTGATGACCACATCAAAGTGCTGAAGCAGTTCTTTGTCCTTCTCGCTGCTTTCGTGGAACTGCCAGCCGTCCTGCTCCATCGTGTTGTGGAACTCGCGAAGAAGAGGAACCTTCTTATCAATAGGAATAGTCATGTCATCCTCGATGGTATCCAGACCGCGGAGGACGAGGTAGAAGAGGGTGATGGGGACAAGAAGCTCATGGTTGAGCTCCTGGATGACTGCCGAGAAGCTGCGGCTCGTCATGTTGAGGTAGCGGAAACATTCTTGCAGCTCGGGGGACTCTTTGCTGGGGTCACGTTGGTGGACGGGATCATGCCAGACCTTCCTGCACAACAGTTAGACAGATTCGCCAAGAAGCAAGAGGAGCTCGAGAAAGGGAACATACCATTGAATAATGGACCGAAGCTGGTTCGGGTGAAAGAGGTAGAAGAGGGCGCCCATTTTTGCGGCGTAAGCGTGAGGGAGTGGGTAGAGGAGACAGAGACAGAGGCTTGAGAGAAGGACAGTGCACGCTCTGGCTCAGACGCACACAGGAAGCGGCACACAGGAAGTGGGATGGAGCAAAGATTTATGCAAATTCAATTGCAACCTTAGACTCTGAGGACGTCGTTTTGTCGTCATTCGCCATCAAGTGCGCGAAGGAGAGGAGAGGAGAGGAGAGGTGAGTTGAGATGAGGACAGAATTGAGCTGGACACCCTCTCCGGGTAAATCCACATTTGCAGAGCTCATTTCTTGCGGCGCAGGTGGAGTTCGTCAATCCTTGTAGAGCAATCTGCCGGTTAAAGCAATAAAAGTCGCGTTACTTGCATTGAGCAGGTAGCTCTCGACAATAGCTTGCATGGATGTTTGATGATATCGATCTCCAAACAAACTTCTGAGTTTTCGGCACTAGCCTTTTCTTAAGAGTCACAAGATCCGAGGCAGTGATACGGCACATGCACGTTCAGCCGCTTTCGGGCCTCTGGTCCTGTCTCCTCCGTACCTAGGTACCTATGCAGGAACTGCTGATCCATCCAACTCCAATTCGAGCGACACCGCAACACAAGTCAAGTCTAACAACTACGCTACCTGCGCAACATACCTTAGCTGCTATCCGGCTCTTCTGTGCTCCATACGAATGCTACTCTGATGCTACATTCTCAGCCAATCACTGCATTCTGTAGAAGCAGATCCATGTCTACTAAGGAGGTGATGAGAGACTGCCAAATATCAAGCTTTCATAGACATAGCTTTCGAAGGCCTTCTGGATGATGATTCAATGCCGTTGCACTGATTGAGCTTTAATCCACTCTCGGGGTTCGCGAGCGAAGCTTCAGTACTCATCGGAATGACGGCCCGGAGACCGTTGTGATGGCATGCTATAATCCTTGTTATCACACAAAGGGGCCTGGTAGCTGGGAAAATCGATGGGTTAAACAGGAAAGGCTTATGTTAGCAAGATGCTGGGCAAGAAAGCGAAAGCTGTACAGGTAAATCGGGTGATAGATTTAACTCCAATATCAGAACCGCGGTTCTTCAATATGTCAATGATAGGAGAGACTAGTAGTTGGTCTATCATCGAAGTAGAATAGAAACACATTTGGGTTTGTGGCAGTCGCGCGCTACCGGTATTGACCTGTCCTTTTGGCCGTATATTCAATACCCGTAGGTAGATCAAGGCAGCCCAGTAGAGTGAAGAACACGGCATGATACAGCAGAGGAGGCATCATGCCCAATGCCACAAGCAGCAACAGCATCCTCTTCATGTCTCAACCAACCTTGACGTTCAAAATGAAAATCTTTCCAATTGAACTCAAGAGATAAAATGCGCGCTGCCAGTATTATTCTGTCTTAGTACGCCTCACAAGAGTGAACGATCCTATGACCCGCTAAACCGGGCCTTTATCCTCCCCCGGGCAGTACTCTTTGATAGTAAAATCATCAAAAACGAGATCGGCGCCCGTGGAGGCCTCGGATCCCTCGGGTCTGCAGAGGAGGAAGAGCTCAAACCGATCATTCTCGAAGCCTGTGAAGGTGACAGAGCGCGCTGAGTACCGGCAGCTCGGCCAGAATTAACATCGAGCCGATCAATCAAGCCCGCGTTTGGGCCGCGCGCCCACCAGTACTCGAGCATGTACTGCTTGTCAGGGTCCAACTCGGGCAATATTTGGTCTATGATCGTGCGCCGCCAAGTCCTTCGGTGTCGACTTTGACGAAACTAGACCGCGTGGGTAACGAGCTTAAGAGAGACACTGGGGCACCTACAGAACCTTGTCTCCAGTGCGAGCTCGTGGATCGTCATGCTCTCGGATTGGCACCCGTATGCAATCCACGGACCCGCGCCATCACCAGCGTCCTCAAAACCGGGGTTCTTGACATATTGCGATGGTCCAGCTGTATATCCTGCCGCTGAGGTGCTGGTGGCGACGCTGGTCGTTGTAGTTGTTTCGATGGTGGTGCTCTCGCCCGGCGTGGTGGTTTCACACTCGCTAAAGGTCGTCGAAGTGACTTCGGAAAGCGATGCTGAAGTGGTCATCTCGGATTTGGAAGTGCTTTCTGTAGCGACAGTTACCTATACTCGTCACCGTTGAGTCCACTTTTCCCGTTGTCGACCTAAGGGAGAGCGACGGAGAAGAGATCGGCCGATAAGGATCGGCTTCTACGGCCTAGAAGCTCACCGTCCCAAGGACAGCAGCAATAGCCTTGGCAGACAGCATATTGTAGACGGCACAGCTATGTTATCAAACTGCCGATGGGCATAGGCGCCCAAGTCGCTCACAGAGGGTATGGGCTTCATCGTCTATACACTAATGCCATGGAACTGCCAAGACGGAAACAATATTGAACCAACTGTTAAGACAAGCACATGACCGAATCCATACGAGCTGACAGTGCAGTATATGGAGACGAAATATGCAAATGGAGGTTAGACGGAAAGTTGACGTTGAATTTAAGCGGTGGTTGGCTGCTGTGCCTGCTTGTCACGGAGTTATTGACAGCGCTATTGGTTTTTGAGGGACGATAATTTATTCACAAAATATATTCCAAGATTTGACATCGACGCCCGACTTTTGTTAATTAAAACCTTCATCACTAGTTGTGAGCCGCTGTACTAAGGCACCACCTGTAAACGGTTGCCACTTTGTGTCATGCTATCAAGGTCACGAACTAGGGCTGAGATTGCTTTTTGCAGAATATGCATCTAGAAGATCCGGGCGTTTTCACCGCTCAGCCGGTTTTATCCAACCCCCTCGGTCTACGCCGGGCTTCGGGAAATTGCGCTGTCAATGAGGATGGCTTGTGGAAGCGGGCCAATGAAGGTGATAATGGCGATGCTTAAAGCACGGGCTGTGGTCGTATATCTTCTTTCCGGGGATAGTATATCCTAGTACAGTGAGGTTTGCTTACCTCCATAGTCGCAATGGCCTATTCCTGCGTCTTGGACCCTGACACAGCGACAGCTTGTTCAACCATGTTGACAGACCACGAGTCTCACCATGAGCGTCATTGCTGATGATTCTGTCACACGTGGAATTCTGCACGAGATCTACTGACATCCAATGTACGGCAAGTGCTTTATTATTGTCCTCCCAAGCTCGGATGCCGCTGAACTTGGGTTCTGGAAACGGACTGCCTCAAGTGGTGGACACAACTGCCAAACTGGGCGACACTGAACACAATGGAAGGCATCTTGGGCAGGTGTAAAAGAGACCATGGCCCTTTATTAGAGTCTCAACTGCTGGCATGCTGCCTTTCTTTTCCTTTCTTTTCCTATCCACTTCCTGGGCCATCTGCTTTGCAATCTCTGTCGTTGCTCTAATACCGCGAGAGCTCTTCTTGATCGCGTGCCTCCGTCGATACTATGCCGATTGCCAAGAGCAGCAGAGTCATCAACGGGACCACTCACGACGGCACTAAGGGGGCTGTCAGCAGAAGTAATACTCTCCACGGCTCTGCGATCGACAATGAAACCCCCGGCTTCGCCAACGAGCATTCGAGCTCACCCAGGTATCTCATATGGGGTGGCCGAGGC
Organism: Fusarium cyanostomum; assembly: GCA_014824385.1. Lineage (NCBI taxonomy): Eukaryota > Fungi > Ascomycota > Sordariomycetes > Hypocreales > Nectriaceae > Fusarium > Fusarium cyanostomum. Next base: position 2,672 of record JABCKW010000339.1, on the reverse strand, counting down.
TGGATCGCGGGCCATCTGAAGAGACTGCTGGAAGAACAGAACGGGGATGTCCACACAACCACCGTCCGCATGGAAGATCGAGAGGCTGTGGTCAAGGAGCTTGACAGAATCCGACCAACTCACGTTCTCAACGCCGCTGGATGTACGGGACGGCCCAACGTCGACTGGTGCGAGGATAACAAAACACAAACTATGAGATCCAATGTCATCGGCACCCTCAATCTCACTGACTGCTGTTTCCTTGCTGGCATTCACTGCACTGTCTTTGCGACTGGGTGCATCTATCAGTATGACAAGGCACATCCTATCGGCGGGCCTGGCTTTACAGAGGACGACCCTCCCAACTTTGCGGGAAGCTTCTATTCAGACACCAAGGGTCATGTCGAGCCAGTCAGTCTTCAAGGAGTCATTTTTTATCCTCTTTTCATGAGCTCACTGCTTTTTCAGATCATGAAGCACTACAGCAACTGTCTGATTCTTCGTTTACGCATGCCCGTCAGCGACGACCTCCATCCGCGCAACTTTGTCACCAAGATCATTGGTTATGACCGAGTCGTCGACATCCCCAACAGCAACACTCTTCTTCACGACCTTCTGCCTGTGTCCATTCTCTTGGCAAGGCATAAGGTCACTGGTGTCTACAACTTCACCAATCCTGGAGCCATCTCACACAACGAGGTCTTGAGCCTCTTCAAAGAGATCGTACGGCCTTCGCTGGCATTCAAGAACTTCACTCTCGACGAACAAGCCAAAGTTGTAAAGGCTGGCCGCAGCAACTGTGAGCTTGACTCGACCAAGCTGGTAAAAAAGCTTGCAGAGCATGGGCATCAAATTCCAGAGGTGCATGAGGCGTATCGGCAGTGTTTTAAGAGGATGAAGGCAGCTGGTATTCACTAAGTGAGAAGGGCATAAATCACGGATGGAATGATTATACTATTGTACGATGCCCAGAGTCGATGATTGCAATGCACTAGTTAACATCCTCGTAAGTTTGTTCAAATGCCGTGTCGTATCGTATAGCCAGGGCCTGGCCGGAGTGTCTAGCTGTTGTAAGAGAGGCGCAGCTGAGCGAGAGGACACGTCCGAGCTCTTTTGCTGCTAAAAGGTACCAAGGCTGGAATCACTGAGTCAGTTTCTTTGGCAAAATGATGCGAAGAGCAACTTGGCTAACACGTCAACTCCGCGGCTGAGTTCAGGCAGGGGTGTTTGGGCGAGGTGGCAATACGGCCTGAAGATGACTTGGACATTCGCATTTGAGGCTGTCTACCAACTACCTAGCAAGGGCGATCACTTCGCTCTGCTGTCAAAAACGCAGGCTCGACTTCATTGGTCAGCTCCGTGCGAGAGATTCGTCATATTTTCTCATGTGATAGCTGCCCCTCATTGTCGTCTCCCTCTCCCTCTCTCAAAAAAAAAGGCCGTCTTTGTTGGAGAGGCGTTAATTTTGTCCAAGGCAATCGCCGAACCACCCCAACGGACACTGCCCCGCCATTACGTGGGCCCCAGACCCTCTAAAGAACCCTTCTGAAAGGCCACTGAAGCTCAGGCCAAGTCGGCGAGGTAGGAAATGGAACTCCCTATTCCCCAGGTCATGCCGGGAAATTTCCGCTTGGGCCAGGTGGGCAGGCGGTCATTTTGGCAACCCGACGCCATCATCAATATTTCTTACGCCCATACTTTTTTTCCCTTCCAACGGATAATTCTGAATTTCTTCCACCATTCCCCGAAGTGATACCCATCATGGTCGTCGATACCGCCTACTACGACACCTTGGGCGTCCAGCCCACAGCCACCGAGCTGGAAATCAAGAAGGCCTATCGCAAGATGGCTATTGTCCACCACCCAGGTTTGTCCGTCCATGTGAAGCCTGAAGAGTTCTGGCCTTAAAGCATGCTGACTGTCTTGATCTCGTACAGACAAGAATCCTAACGACCCTACCGCACACGAGAAGTTCCAGGCCATCGGTGAGGCCTACCAAGTCCTCTCCGACACCGACTTGCGGAAAGCCTACGACAAGTTCGGCAAGGACCACGCAAAACCGCAAGAGGGCTTCGCCGACCCTGCCGAGTTCTTCAGCTCCATCTTTGGCGGCGAGGCATTCGTCGACTGGATCGGCGAGATCAGTCTTATGAAGGACCTCACGGCGACCATGGATATCACGATGCAGGAGGAAGAGGAGGCTGCCGCTGCCGAGGCTGCCGCTCAGGTTGCCGACGAGGACTTCCCTGGAACCGAGGACGCCAAGAAGGAAAGCATGAAGGAACAGGAGAAGAAGGCTGAGGAGAAGGCTGCTGCTGCGGCGGCGCAAGAAGCTGGCGCACCACCGCCACCATACACGGAGGCCGTGAAAGATGATAAAGAGACGAAACCCAATACCACCGCCGCAGGGCCCTCCGGCAACGCCGACGCCCCTCTGCCCCGATCCGATGCCAACTCGCCCGCCCCGTCATCGAACTCCCGGAGCCGCACCCAGATTCCCTATCGACCCGCCCTGACCGACAAGGCCCACGAGGACATGGTCGACGAGGAAACCAAGGGTGAATTGACAGAAGAGGAACTTAAGCGCAAGGGGAAGAAGAAGGGGGGCCTGAGCAAGGAACAGCGAGACCAGTTGGCGGCATACGAGAAGGAACGGGCTAGAATCCGACAGGAGCGTGTCGACACGCTTGTGC
>JABCKW010000338.1:0-56189 GCA_014824385.1 Fusarium cyanostomum | reverse complement strand
CCCCCAAATAAACACCTGCTGAAGCCACGTAACACTTCTCTACTCTGCAGGTAGAGTAACCTCCAAACCTGAATTTGGTGCTTCGGGTAGCAATGGGAGTCCTACTGCGCAAAGGATCCAGTCCTTATTCTGGTGCAGGGTAAGTTGAAGTGCATCGTCAGCATGACGTTCAACTCACAACCTTCAACAAGTTTCTTTATTGAGGACGGCATTGTTAAAGCTAGTAATGTCACCATAAAAGTCGTGGGCCGTCATCGAGTGCTTGACTTGATGCAACATGATTAATATCTTCGAGCTACCTCATAAGTTACGGCTGTGATTCTAGTCCATTACCCGGCAATACTATTAAGGAGTTTCATCGAAACGCTTGTTCATTCAATTAATACCGAGCTGGTAATATAGCGAACTAGCGGAGGAGTCTCGGCCTCGCGTCACAGACTACATACAGTACTAGTGCAGCAGGTCAACGGTGGTATCGGGATGATCGCAGACAAGGGGAAACGGAGGGTGCTGATACTGCTACGCCGCCATATATGCTGCACTGCATTAGTGGCTTTGCCCCTCGAGGCAATGGCCATAAGAACTAAGGACTTTTGCCAGGCGGGATTGCTATCCTACGTTTCTAGATCCTCCATGGCACCGGGCCGAAGCGATGCCGGCGTAGCCGAGACTTTAAGAAAAGACTACTCGGGAAGCTCATTGCGGTACATAGGAAGAACAGTGCCGGTTACAATAATCTCCCTGCTGTGGTGTGGGGTTCATGTATATTATCACCGCCATTCCAGCTTCTATGAGACTTTCCCGTGGTAGAGGGCTAATGCAACGATCGGTTGCCTCGCCGGCGACGAAGGAATTGATATTTTGTATTGATAACCTAATATCACTTTCATTTAAAACTACCAACCCTTCCTCATCTTCCTCTGCGTTCTTTTCCTTTCTGGGCTAGGAATGTATATGCCGAATGTTGCGTTCAGATCTCTTGACCCAAGACTCCCAGTGACTTTTCAAGTGAGCAGCAAAATCAGGAGGCTCGATGTAGCCTTGCTTTTTCGGTCCCACGCGCTGGCGCCTTGATGACCCAAATACAGCTAAGGTTTCTGGCCCTGAACCGCCAAGACGCGATTCTGGTTAACAAGGTCACCAAAGTTGGCATCGTCTACTTCTAATCGTTGCTCCCCTGGCTTGGTGCCTTGGCATGCATGACTAGATTATCTGCCGCCCCAACCGATGGATTATCTTGAGTTGGCCCTCAACAAGTCTAGAGGTAGATTTCAGCTACCTGTCTGTCATTTCCCTCGTGTTCATAGCTTTGATCATCCTGGGGTTGGCCGCATGAAGGGCATTCGTTGGAGACTTATTACCTTTTGGAGGAAAGGGGCGGTGCTACCTATGGCTTCAGCTGCTACCTGATCACGGCAGATAGAAAAGGCCCGGAGATGATTGTCATGCGCGATAGAGCAGTTGTCTCCGACCACGTCCGCGCTATGCCAGGTGTTGATCTTGGTGAAGGGAGTACACTTGGATTCGGTGCTGTGACTCGCTGCGGAGCACACTGCAACAACGTTTCAGTCTTATGGGATGCCGAAAGGCGATGCTGTCCTCGTGGAAACTCGAGACAAGAACAGACATGTTACCGTTGTATTCTTTGGACAGGTAGTATCACCATCAGCGATGAAACACGACTCTGTGCCCTTGGAGATGAGCTTGCTTATGCCTGGAATGGTTGCCCAAGACAAGAGGACAATGCATTGCAAGCCAGCTGAAACATATTACGGTCAGCAGACCCAGAAAGCAGAGTCGGCTGTCAGTGTGAGTGATAGAGACAAAAGCCGGTCTACCTAGGTGTAGCATCGGATCGGCACTAGGTGATAGCCCAGGGGTTTGTAACTTAATTACTGGTACCTTTCTTCCCTAGTGCTTACACATTGTATTAGCAAATTTTAATTCAGCAAGCAAGGTCTAAATGGCATCGCACAGATGATTTCTGGTTTTGCTACAGATGCTTCGGACAATCCCTTAGTAGCTAAGTGTGTGAATAGGTAGGCTGAGTTCCACGATAGCTCCACTTCACCACTTGTCACTCACTACCTTGGTCTACTTAAACTTATCCCATCGAGTGCGCAGTCACTCCGACGAATAAGAGATCAGAGATAAAAAGGGACTTAAAATATACAACCATTACGGCCAAAGTTCGACTAAGACCAAAGTACTTTGTAACTATTATGGGTCAGGTATGCCCTACTAGTCACTGCGCACTCGATGGGATAAACCTTTGAGGTTCGTAGTCTAGAACTCGTATGGAGCGCATGAACTGGTGAAGTTACTACGTAGTAGGTAATAACTGATAACCAGGGTCCTAGCGTGATCGGAGGAATCAGTCACCTTCGGCCCGATCGGCACGGACTCAGTCGGGTTAATAAGCTTCTAGACTATTGGAGGTTCGTAGTCTAGAGCTTGTATCGAGCGCATGAACCAATATACCCTGGTGAAGTTACTACATTGTATAACTGCTCCCTAAATGTAGGTGCAATACAATGGATGTTACCTCAATTTTAAGACAGTTCAAGTCTGTCTCATAACAAAGTTTTGGTAAAAACCGGCACTTCTGATCCAATAACGTACGAGGGAGCGTAATCTTTATTCCAATAGTTCCGTAGCTCGTACCGGTCGAGCCGAAGGAGCCTGATTTGAACGCTCACGGCAGGGCCCAGGTCATTAAATTGTGCTGCGCCTACCTTTATGCAGCACACGCTGCAGTGACTTAGACAGGGTCATATAGGAATATAGTTACCTGTCAATAAAACTAGTTATACGGAGAAGCGGCAGAGACGAGCTAGCTATGCGGGCTTGACAAAAACTCTATTTATCAAGCAGACTTGAACTCTCTTGGGATTTGGGTAACATCTATTCCGTTGCGTCTACCTTTATGTACACACTGCAGCGACTTAGACAGGGTTATATGGAAATATTGTTACGTTTCAACACAACTAGATTATCCGGAGAAGCCGTGAAAACGGGCTGAGAAGCTGGCCGTTATACGAGGACCTCTCTGAGCCAACGATCGGGGCGACAAACCATAGCTCCCACAACTATATAAAGCACCCGATGCCGCATAGCCAGGAGGTCTGCAGAACAGATCGGAACTCATCACCACAGCCAGACATCTACAAGCCTTACTGCTCTACTTCTTTCACTGTCAACATGGCCATCTTCAACGCCCTTGCGCTCTCGCTCCTGGCTAGCTGTGCCATAGCTAGCCCAGGCGCAAGCATCGACAAGAGACAAGCAGCCTGCACCTTCACGGGCAATGATGCTCAGAGAGCCATCGCCAATCAGAAGTCTTGCTCGACCATCACCCTCAACAACCTTGTGGTGCCTGCTGGCATGACGCTTGACTTTACGCAACTGAACGCCGGCACTCGCGTATGAACTCGTATCCCACGCTTACCTTGAGCTACTTTTACTGACTCCTGCCCGCCTTCTAGGTCGTGTTCCAGGGGAAAACTACCTGGGGCTTCCAGGAGTGGGCCGGTCCTCTTATCCATATCTCTGGTAGAGACATCACGGTTGACGGGGCCGGCGCCACCCTTGACGGTGGAGGCGCACGATGGTGGGATGGCCAGGGAACTAATGGCAAGAAGAAGCCCAGGTTCTTGTTTGCTCACAACCTCATCAATTCCAACATCAACAATGTCAACATTCTGAACACTCCTCTCCAGGCCGTCTCCATTACCAACGCCAATGGGTTGAATATTGCCGGCATGACGATTGACAACAGGGCCGGTGATGGTGCTGGCGGCGGTCACAACACTGATGGATTTGACATTAGTGACAGCTCTGGAGTTACTATCACTGGTGCCAAGGTTTACAACCAAGACGATTGCGTTGCTATCAATTCTGGAAATGTAAGTTGTCTCGTCGAGTCGACTCAAAACATGACAGTCACCAGGCAATGCTGTAGATTTGCTAACACAACTTCTAGGGAATCACCTTCACCGGCGGCCTTTGCCAAGGTGGTCACGGTCTGTCTGTCGGCAGCGTCGGCAACCGTCCCAATAACGTTGTTTCCAATGTGAAGTTCCTGAACAGTCAAGTCAGGAACTCAGTCCAAGGTAATTGCTTGATTCTAATTGCCGCCCTGACCTGGGACCTAACGCTGAACCAATCTTAGCTATCCGAATCAAGACTTTCACTGGCGCTACTGGCTCTGTCTCTGGCGTGACCTATTCTGGCATCACTATGTCGGGCATCTCCAAGTAAGTCAACTTGGATGCTTCCTCGGTAATTATAATAACCATGAGTCAGGTATGGCATTATCATCGAGCAGAACTACAACAATGCAGACTTGCAGGGTGTACCCACTAGTGGCGTCCCAATCACTGACCTGACCCTCTCTGATATCTCTGGTGCGGGTGCTGTGTCCCCTAATGGCTTCAATGTTGCTATTGCCTGCGGTACCACTGGATGCTCCAAGTGGACATGGACCAGAGTCGATGTTTCCGGAGGAAAGACCTTTGGCTGCCTGAACGCTCCCCCGGCAGCTAAGTGCTGAGTGGACAAAAAAAATGATGGAAGCCCACTACACATAGATAGTGCTGTACGAAGTACTCCATTAGAGCTCTCTGTTCTAGGCAATATACAATGTTGTACGCTTCTAATAACTCAGTTCATAACTACGTTCAACACTACAGGGTGCCGCCGTCTACCAAGCAGATTGAAATTTGAAGTCGGTAATCATGTCGCCGCCGAGAGTAAACAGGGCCTGCCAGACGGCCAACCAGAAGGACAAATCGGGTTTATAGCAGTCAGAAATATCTCCTAGATTCTTGTGAAGAAAGTAAATATTATTCTCATGCGTGTCCTCGGTCGCTTAAACAAGTCAAGATACCACATAGAACTAGTATTACTTCGTTTATACTTTGGTCGTTTGGTCGGACAGAGGGCGACCCTACTTTTCTGACCGCTGGGATGAGTCTTGGGATGAAGACGGGCGAGCGTGGTCTTCTGGCCACAAAGAGCTTTGGGAATTGTACTGCACGTCTTCAAAGGCCAGCACGAGAACCATCTGGCCCATGTAGATATCGACGCGCTGACACGGGCATTTCCAGGCCTCGGAACTTTGGAGTGAGAAGCACTACTGTGGCATTTCGAGTCCATACCGGTTTGAAATCGACTAGTGAGGAATATCGAGCCATATTCTCCTCCATGGGCTGACTATCAGCAAGCGTGACAGCTTGAGCAGGGGCTGGTCTCCTAGCGGTGACGGTAGCACGACGCGCGGCAACACACACGCGAAGCCGGCCGAATTTATAACCCTTGTCATATCGTGATTGCCTTTCGATCTTTCTTCTGTGGGTCACCTTTGTCGCGATCTTTACGAGCCTGCAGATTATTCTTGTTTAAAGAACCTACACCTTGTCGTTGCTTAATGAGTGGATCATCGTTATATCTGATCCACCAGTGGTACCAAATTCCTTCTCCTTCTTCCTTCTCTCTCCATATCGCATACTGACTTGTTCGTGGGAGCTGTGCAAATCTCACTGGGGACAAGAAAATTCAATGGCAATTCTGGAAAGCTTAAGAGACCAAGGTCTGTAAATTTGAGGCCTTGATTGTTGGCATAGAGGTTGAGGATGGTCCTTGCTGGGAGGAAGCAAGACGTGTCCAAGGGGTTCAGTACTATGATACGTCAACCCTCGATCGCCTAGCTTAAACCTGTAAGCAGGTATGAGCAGATCTTAGCTAGGGCTCTAAACTTCTTGTCCGGATTCTGCCCGCCCGTCCGCAAGCCTTCGTTGGCAGTCTCAAAGACCTTCCAGACCTCGACAAACTTCTTGTCCCTCGTAGCGAGCTTGTTGAATATCTCCTTCATCCTGGTGGGGTCCATTCTCACGCTCTCATAGTACGCCGCCATACCCTGGTCCAGCTCGCCGTCGACGTCTTTGTAGTAGAGGCTGACCAGCTGGAGGGTGTGCAGGATGAGGCCTGCTAGCCCTGTCGCGAATGCCGTGGCGATCGAGGAACCTTGGGTGCTGCGGTCTCTGGGGCCTGCTCTCCCTGTGCTTTCGGTCGCATCCTCGTCCTGTTCTCGTTCCACCACGCGCCCGGGAAACAGGAAATCAACATCATCCAGGGAGACGTATCTGTACTCGCCCCCCGTGGCCATGGCAGCGCCGATCTTACATAGCGCGCTCCTAGGTCCTCTGGAGAAGAAATGTCCCGGGTAGCTTTTGTCCTCGGTTTGACCTTGGTCATTGGCGGAGCAGAACATGAGGATCTTGTTCTCATCAGCCAAACTGATGGCTCGTCTTAGATCTTCAAGGTAGTCCTTGTTGGCGTCGGTCTTCTCGATACTCCAGCTCATGTTGATGATGCTGACGCCTAGCTTGCAGGCGTACTGAACCGCGTCGGTAACGCTCTGCACGGTAAACTGCGAACTGCCATCGCTTTGCTCGTGTTCGTCCAGCTTGAGTGAGAAGATCTCAGCTTGCTGGAATACGCGTGCCACAAGGCGCGCCATCATTGTCCCGTGACCGCCGGCCGAGACACAAAAGGAGGGACTCTCGTCTCTGGCGCAGAAACACTGTCCCCCTTTGATTCGGCCGTGCAATTTTGGCTCCGTCGTGTCAATCCCATCATCGATAATGGCGATTTTGATGGGCTGCACACCCCCCAAGCCCGGAATTCGTTCTGCCTTTCGGATCAAGGGGGAGAAGGTCTCCATGCATTTCAGCCATCTGTGGTTCTGAAGCTCGTCCTCCTTCCTAGCACGCCGTGCTCGCATAGTCGATGGCTGGTTCTTGGAATCGTCCAACTTGATCTCTATAGTATTTCTTCTCGCGAACCGTCTCAGCCGCTCCCTCCTCAGACGCTCCTCAAACATGACGAAGTTGCTCAAGTTCCGTTCTCGACCTTCTATGCCCTGCGCGAGTATCTAATTAGCACTTCTATCCAAGTGGTAAACGCAGTCAAGTACGAATAACACACCGATTGTAGACGGATAACAACTTTCTCCAGATCTGGGAGATGCGCCAGACCTCCCTCGGGATCAGACCATCCGCGAAGCACGGCGTTGTTCCCACTCCAGTACAAGGTTATCTCCCGAGCATTCCATGCAGTCTTGGCAATTGTCTCGCAGCAGAGGTCGATCTTGTGCCAGTCCCAGATCTCCACGTTGAAGGGCATGACGGCCCGTTCGATTACCTCGTCGCTATGGGGCGGATAGTGAGAGTCGTCAACAACCAGCTTCATTATCTTGTCGACTTTGGCATCGTGTTGGAGCCAGTCAAAGATAATACGAAGGTCCTTTCTACCCGGGGGAAGCTCCTTGTCTGGCGAATGGTCCACCTGTTTGACCAGATAATCGTCTGCTTGCTCGCCGTCTTGCGGGGGCGGCGTAGGCTTGATGATTAGGTGCGGTATGCGGACGGACTGAAGCGTGTCTTCGAGTTTCGCACACTTGTAACCTGCTTTGAAGTCTCTTTCAGAGACGACTCCCTCCTTTCCGTAGAGATTAAAGTCGATTTGCTTTTCTGTGGCGCTGTCAGTCGCCGGAAGACATGTTATAACACGTAACCACTCACCTGAAATACCCCCGTACAAGAAATTGAGGGCTTCTCGCCGGTTCCTTTTCCGAAGGTAAGTTTGCTTGAGATACCTCCCTATCTCGCCTGCGCTCTCCTTGGTTGCCCTGTTGACGCGCAGTTCAGACTTGGGATGTCGGATTTCACTCTGCTTGCCAGACTTTTGAACCGATTCTGGGATTTGGTCCTCCACCATTGCCGCTGATTCCCGCATTATTTGTTGTCGATCCTGGTCTCGGGAGTCCATCACACGGCCAAAGCCATCCGTATTGTTTCTCTCTGTGTCTGTCCCCATCGTAGGTTGCCTGCGGAGTTTCTTCACGTTACTTGCTGCGCCGTTGGGGAACTCTACACCTGGCTTCGTGTCCCGGTTCTTCTCTGTAAGGTGTCGAGACTGGTTCGAAGGCTTCCCTGTATTTGACTTCTGGGTGCTTGGCTTCTCGGTTGGCTTCTCGGTTGGCTTAGCCAAGACCTCAGTCCCCTCCCCCTCTCCTGAATCAGTCCGCCGCCTGTTCGTCTTGCTGCGGTGAATGTCTGAATTTTGCACCCTCGGTCCTTCATTGTCCAGATGTTGCTCATCCATCTTCTTTGTCTCGGTTCTTTGCCACTCGTCATATGTCCCTTGCTGATACTGATACGGTGATAAAATTGGGTTGCTCTTGTACTCCCGAACGTCCAGGGCTGCCTCGCATGTCTCAGTCAGCTTCCTGACGATGTCGAGCTGTTGGAAGGTACACTTTTCGCCCTCGACGGCTAAGTGCAAGGGCGTGAATCCATCTTTGTTCTGCATGGCAAGAGTCTCAGCGCTCGACTTATCGATGAGCTGCTTGATCAAACCCAGCCTGTCAGGGTCCTCGGATGAGATTGGAGTCATGTGCTTCATGATAAGGTGAAGACAATTATTCCCAGTTTGGTCTCCACAGGGCTTCTTCAGTATTTCGTCCATGTTCCGTCTCGTTCCCTTCCCAGAATCTTCGTAGTCTTCCAAAACATATCTCACCATCCGGTAGCTCCGATGTTGTATGGCCGAGTGTAGTCCTGTTAGTCCTTGCGTATCTGCCTCGCTCAAGAGCCCTCCGTGAGTTTCGAAGAGCCAGGAGATGAGCCATTTCAACTTCCTGACATTCTTTTCGGAAAGAGTAGCCAGGACATGGAAGACATTGCAGCCCAAATGATCTTTTCTTTTCACCGTCGACCAGTGTTCATCGCGGAAATCATCGCGGAGTCTTCTGCGTCTCTCGTCTTTCTCTTCCTTACTTTCATCCCTTTTCTTGCTTGAGTTCCACCTCCCAGATATTATCTGCTTTCTGAGCATGTCCAGTGTCTGATCTTCCGCCCGCTCCCCGTCACTGGACCCATCCTCGCTTCCTGAAGAGGCTGAGCTAGCATTTACAGCTTCCAGCTCTGGATCACTGGCTCGTTCTTCTGAAGCTGGCATTGTGTAGATGTGAGCTGCGATGGCCGAAAGCCAGTTCTATGTGGATTCAGCACTGAGTTTCGTTGATGATGTCTTCGGTGGACCAAGAGGCGTGGTACGTAAAACACCAGAGACAAGATGAAAGCAAGACTCGGCAGCTTGAGGGATGAACGAGTAATTGCAAGTGTAGTGGTACTAGGTGCTCAATTTGGAGGCCGTCGCTAAAGCCGAACCCCGAGCCTCGCCATCACCTATTGGCTCGTATACGCCTGGAAAAATGAATCCCATGTCGCATGTCTTACTCTGCAGGCACTTTTGCTTAGGCAGGCTGCAATGTGAACCCATAATTCACACTGCAAGTCGTCACAATATTCACGCAGATTTGCTCACGCTGCGGGATGATCCTGTCCCGATCAGTAGATTCGCATCCATACCCAGGGATGAGATCCAATCATGGCCACTAAATGTGAGGGTGGCTAACTAGCAGATGATCATTACAGATAAGGCCGCAATCACTGGGCATCGCCACGTAATAGGATGCCAAGTAACACTACAGAAAGCTATCACTGTACGGAGTACCCGCTGGTGGTTCCCACACTCGATGGCATGCTTGCCAGATCCCAACTATCCCTCGTTGACAACTCCGCTTCTGATTTTCATGATGGTAATGTCTTCAAAGTCCTTGGGCTTCACCTCGGCGAGATTGTTTGTTGGGTAGACCCTGAGTTTGTCGGTTGATGGCCGCTTGGGGTTAAACAGGATAGGGTCATCCTGAGGCTTGGACTCAAAGAAGTTGGCAAAGGCTGTCCATCTGTCCGTTTCCACCCTGACGTTAAGATCGCACTGGAAGTGACTGGTGGCGTCTGTCCTCCTCAATAGTACGGCGCCCTGGAAGCCCTGGGGCACCCCGTCCTTTGCGATGGGGTTTTCCAGCAGCGTCCACTCAGCCCCGTTGTCCTCCCCCTCATCCCTGCCGTACAGCCCCGTGTCGCCCAACACCGTCGTGTACTTGGTCTTTTCTCGGACTCCAACCTTCTCCCATCTTAGCCCTCCCTGGGCTCCCGCACCCCCGGCCATTGGCACGCTTACTCCGCCTGACGCTTCTTGGGTGACAGTTCGTTGCTCCGTCACAGGCATCAGGCAGTATTTCCCTATGGGAGCCATGTCAACAACTTCGGGATCAGGCGAGTCGTCCCCAAGACCCCCGAAAACCAGTTCAACATCAACGGATTTAGCCCGTCGACTGTGTCTTTTTGAAGAAAACGAGCACTTAAATACAATGAGCGTCGTAAACGAGTTTGGCTTGTCGGGCGACAGGGTACCATGGACAATGTCGAGGATTTTGCACCGGACACGGACAATTCCTTTGCGATCTGTCCCAATCGTTCTCTGATAAGGCTCTGCCTTTGAGTTGCGTGTACGAAAGGCGTTCTTGCCACCGGCAGGGTAAAGTTCAGTCATCACAGACAGAACACCTTCGTCTTGGTCATCCTCAACCACGTCTGAGTCGTCCGACATGTCGAGCCGTGAGAAATCGTCGTTCGGGTCGCTCATGATAGTTGCGGGAATGGGGATTTGGCATTCCAGGGGAAGCTCTTGAACGTGCATAGGGTATTCCACAAAATGATGAAGAGTTCGACGGGTCTTATAGGCTCCGATGTCTCCTTTTCTGGTCGCAGACAGACAATGGTCTGTCCTTCACAGAGGCCCCCAATCCCGGCAGAGATCTTCATATGTAAGACTGAACATGTCACAACAATCATCTTTGTACCTGTACATTGTTCGGTTACTCCGTGTATGCGCCACCATGTCGCTTAGCTACCTAGGTATCACCCCAACCTGCAGTCAGCCCCTCCTCTTTGTCTCACCCACGCTCATACACCCTTGAGGCTTTCATCATGCTCCTCGGTCGCTATTCTGCTTCACCAAAGCCTAGGGGAATACACATTGCGGCATTTCAACCACCGTCCTTCAGTATGAGCCCTTTATCCAGCTCCGAAAGGGATGATTCGAGCTCCAAGGCACAGTAAGTTTAAGATTGCAACATGTCTGGCTTTATTAATGCGCCTTTTCTGACTCCAACGCTGTTTAGTGTGGCAATTGTTCATCATCTGACAACCGAAAATCGTCACGCTGGACCGCCTACAGCATCTCGCGACTCCTCGGCAAGTTCGAGACAATTGGACTGGCTTATTTCAGTCCTTAAGGACTGTCTCCCACGTCATGACTTGATAACAGTCAAGTGCAATCCCGACGACGTCATCAGCGGCCGGCTTTCCCGCAATTCTGTGCGAGCCTTATCACTAGAGTTGCTAGCGAAGCTAGAAGAGTGTAGAACCCCTTCGCAAGTAAGTACTGGTCTATGGCTTGCGACCAGTGTTGCTGATGCAGCACGTAGGACTCACCTCGACCGATTATCTTCGTCGGCCATGGACTGGGTGGAACAGTTATCAAGGACGTTAGAACACTCCCTTCTTGGCTCGGAAACTGAAAGGATTACTGAAGCTCTGTGGCAGGCTATCGCTGTAGCCGCTCTCGACAGAGAGAAATATCGAGACATTTGCGTTTCTGCAAAATTATTCGTAAGCTAGCTTTCTTTCCAACGACCCCCAGGCAAACATTAACAGATCGGTGGTAAAGATCTTCCTCGACTGTCTTCACCGCGCAAGCACAGGGTGGGAAATCGTCAATCGGCTTGCCCAATGGCTGTCCTTGGCGGTAAACCCGCAGTCGCCCGTCCTCCTTCGCTCTGTTGAAGCACTATCAGCCGTTGTCACTGAGGTCAATGAAATCTTCCTAGAGACTAAATTCCCCCAGATGTCCAGAGTTGCAAGTATTTACACTTGCATGGACAGCTCTTCTGAAACAGTAAGCCAATTGCCCTATTTTCCAATGTTCTAACTTCCTGTTTTATCGTCTTTCTAACTTAGTGAACAGGGTTTGGTCAAGTTTATGGGTTCTCTCGGCACTTTCAAGGAACAGCCCATCCGTCTCAACAACGACGATAGCTATACGAAAGCCAAGGAGATCCTAGGCGACATAATCGAAGAAGCCGTGAGTAAGTATTTAGAGAGCTTAGCTTTCTGTAGATTCTAGCTCTTCTCAGCTGACATGCGCCATGTGGCATAGACCCCAAGTACGATTGCTCACAAACTGCGCTCCTACAAATCATGAACGATCTTGCCCCCCCTGCCCAATCGTTTTCCAGAAGACCATTGGAGAATGACAAGAGACTAGACTGGATAGCCCAAGATGATCTCTACCTCAAGTGGCGCAAGAAAAAAGGCCCAGCTGCCTTACAGCTCTATGGCCCCAAGGCGTCTGAGGCTCTTGGATGTCTGTACCAAGATCTTGAAGATAAGCCAGAGGAAAAGGATCGCCTTGCGCTCCACTTCACGTTCGTTCGACATGATAGCCGCCGCAACTCCGCCCTGGCAATGGCAACGTCATTCATCGCCCAAATCCTCAGCTTCTCAGGCAAAGAATCTAACAGCGACGAATTATTAAAGCAACGAATGTTCTTCCATGCATGGTCTCCCCATGATGCCCTAGTCATTCTGACCTGGCTTACTAGTAAGATGGAGATCGTCTACGCACTCAGGAACCTGGACCAGTGCGATCCCAGCTCGCGTCAGCAGCTTTTCAACGAGTTCCGCCACATATTACTATCCGAAACTGATAATATCAAGTTGCTTATCACCACCGAAACTTGTCTCGACGATTTTCCAGGTGACTCACTCCACGCCGAGCCGAGTGACACCAGTGATGCCTATACCATCGATCTTTTACCAATCGGCGGCGGACAAACTGACGACGCGGAAATTGGTTCACCTTCGCCTCAGGTCTATCAGGGAGCCAAGCCGGTTGAGAAGACCAAGAGCGCACAGCCGGCAGATCACGACGAGGAAGGCCTAAGGAAGTACGTCGACGAATTAGTGTCAGAAATGGAGACGCCAGAAACAGAAGCCCAGAAACTTGTGGACCTTTTGATGGGAGTCGTTGACGCGGACTCGCAGGACTCACTTCTGGCTCAACTCATGGCATCCTCTTCGAAACTTCTTGTGAAACAACTCCTCTCTGTCAAGAAACCCCTCTCACCTCGATTCTTCTATCAGGAACTGATCGAGTGGATCCCCGAAGCCAGCAGACAATTAGTCCGACAGGTAGTGGCCTGGGTACTGTGTGCGGTTCGACCTCTGAGTGTCCAGGAGCTGAGCACCGTGGTTGTATGGATCCAGCGCGGCGAGTTTCTCAGTGGTTCAACTCTCACAAAAGAATTTGGCCTTCATGTACTCTCGTCAGTAGCTGACCTAATTTGGGGGTTTCTCGTGGTCATTGATAACGAAGTGAGGATCAGCCATCCAGTGGTTAGGGATCTCTTTGGGAGCTCTGGAACAGAATGGTTCAGAGCCAATGACCAAGACAACCGTCAGATTGTCCTTCTGTGTCTCGATCTCTTGAGGTTACAAGATTTTGTAGCATGGGAAGAAGAGCACAGAGGGGTTCGGTGTAGCTTCAAAGCAGGGGACATGATTCTCCCACGCTCTGTGTTTGAGGACCGATCAAGCTTACACCAGTACGTTATCTTGAACTGGCCTGAGCATTATAAGCGGACTCCTCTCTCGCAGCGTCCCAGGAGTAAGGTGAAGCAGTTTTTTGAAGGGGAGACCGGGTCAGCATGGCAACGCTGGGCAGAAACGAGATGGACTATGGCCAATCCTCTGAGCAGAGCTGGAGGAGGTTGTATCTCCCCCAAATCCCCGTTGCCACTCCTCATCGAACTTGGAGATCTCGACTTGTTGAAAGATTGGGTGACCACTACGAACAGGTTGGACCCAGGGCTTTGCTCAGTCGAAGCGGGTAATGCTCTAGTGGAGGCTGCCCGTATGGGTCTTAAGGAAGCTGTGGAGTACCTACTCGCCTTGGAACACAGTGAGCTGCACAAATGCCAGCTTCAAGCCGCCATGGTTGCAGCCGCATCATCTGCGAATTGCGAGATGCTTCAACTTCTGATTACATGGGCCCCTGACGACTTTGAGTGGCCGTCATCTCTCCTCCCACGTGTGTCGGCATTGGGACTCGAGGAATGCGTGAGTGCGCTTCTGAGACTGGGATGCTCACCAAACACTCCGGTCGGGCTTCCCAACATGACGGCTCTCTTTCGGGCGGCCCGTCACGGACATGCAAAGATTTGTGAACTACTTCTTGCTAGCGGGGCCGACATCTACCCTTCTGATGCCAATATTTCCCTCGTGGGAATGGCTGCCAGCTACCCCTTCGGTGCGGAGGTGGTCAAGGTTTTAGCTGGACATCAGATTGATGTCATGGCAGGAAATGGACCCGAAAGCTCTCCCTGGCAATACGGCTGTCTTTGGGGCCACTTCAAGGTTGTTGAAGCCTTTGCAGAAGTAGCTCGGAGCTCAAAAAAGAAGCCCTCTGATATCGAGGAGTGCTTAGAAGCGGTGGCACAGCGCGGTTTCGTTCGGACTATTGCGCCTATACTGGATATATTCCACCTCTTCACCAAGAACAACGAGCAACTTGGGGAGGATGTAGGAATCAGCAACGTAGAGGCTGCACAAGTTCCGATACCGAAAGTGGCAGATGCAGGCTCTCAACTCCCACCATCCTTACTCCTAAAGGCCTGTTTCACGCCTAATAACCTCGACATGGTGAAACTGCTAGTCGAACATGGCGCAGATGTGAACTCATTGCGTCGGTGTCTAACTCCACTCATCGCAGCGGCGATAAATGGAGATCTCGCGTGCCTCCGTTACCTCATTGAGTGTGGCGCCGACATCAACGAATCTGATAGTCACGGTGCCTCGGCATTGATTCACGCCGCCCGTTATGGTCAAAGGGGGAGTGTCTGCTGTTTGCTTCAGAACGGAGCAGATATAGACTTGAGGGACCAATACGGCGAATCGGCCTTGTTCGAGGCAGCAGCAAAAGACAGCTTCGACATCGTCGACTATTTACTTAGTCAAGGTGCGGCTCCGTCGGGTCGTGGGTGGAACGGGAGAAGCATGCTTGAGCTGTGTGTCTCGTCTCCCGAATCAATGCAAAAAGTCCTTAACCGCCACTCGGAGACAGACATGAAGGACGATGACGGCCTAGCTCCAATCCACCACGCAGCTCTTGACAAGAAGGCCGATGCTATCGATGTCCTTATACGGTCTGGGGCTACGATCGACATTGACGGACCAGAAGCATACAGAGAGCATACACCACTAATCATGGCTGTTCTAAACGAAGACCTAGTTACCGTCCAAAAGCTACTTGATGCCGGTGCCGACGTAGATCGCGCGGCTAAGATGGACGGGTGTACGGCTTTGCAGCATGCCATGACTGCTGGCATGATCGGAGTCCTTCTCCAGTACATGCCGGAGGTCAACAAGACCAATTCGGATGGCGAGACGGCACTCAATTGCCGGACCAGGGCATCTCCGCCTGACCTGGACACTATTAAGAAGCTCGTCATGGCTCGGGCCGATGTCAATGCCCAGTGCAAGGATGGCTGTACGCCGCTCTGGAATCTCGTCGACCAGGGAACTGAATGGCCTACTATTGAGTACCTATTATCCAAAGGGGCCGATCTTAATATTATCTCCTTTCGATATGGCTCCCCTCTCCATCGAGCCTGTACGAGGGGAAACACGCAGATGGTCAAACGTCTGCATGCAGCCGGGGCACGAGCAGACCTCGGTGTCGGTGGCTTGTCCGGTAGCCCCTTGCAGTCCGCATGTCTGGCGGCAACCAACCACGATGCCCTCGAGATTATACGCTATCTCGTCATGGAGGCCAAGGTGGACGTGAATCAGGTCTGTGGGCTGTACAGAAGAACAGCGCTAAGCGTAGCTGCTCAGCGCAACACGTCCCAGGTGCTTAACCTTCTTCTTGAATACAAGGCAGACCCGGACCTGGCCGACGAGGCGGGCCGTCTGCCTATACACCTGGCTGCCGTCGCAAATTTGGACAGCTTTCAGCGTTTGATCAGGCTTGGCTGCGACGTGAATGCCGTGGACAACACCGGCCGCACCATTCTGCAGTGGGCGGCTCAGAGTGGCAATGGAGAGATTGTCAAACTAGCCCTATCACAACAGGGCATCATGGTTGACCAAGAGGATAAGGACGGCTGGACTGCCTTGTGCTGGGCTGCGCGTGGAATGGCAGAGAGCCTAGGTGGCCCTCTCGCGCCTTCGGGTAGATCCCCAGAAGCGCAGGCAGAAATTATCAAGCAACTCCTAGGCCACGGCGCAAATAAATCCGTGTCTGGCAGAGGGAATGAGGAACAGAGATGGACGCCGTCGCAAATTGCCGCTTTCTGTCATCAAACAAGCCGGGTGACTGAGCTTCTGCACACAGAGGAGTCGAGGAACCTGGCTCATAAGAAGGGGAACATACATAAAGATTATTGGTGTGATTGTTGTTATTCGGTAAGTTGTATTTCTTCCCACTTCCTAGCGATGACGATATCCTGATAACCCTGGTGGCCGTAGCTTATGGTCGGGACGAGATATGCATGCAACAGCTGCGATGGGGTCGATTTTTGTTTCAAGTGCTATATCCATCGCAAAGAGATTCATGACGCATCCCATGAATTCAGCGTAGTTGGTCCAGCCTTTGACGAAACTGGCGAGGGTGAGGAGACTGAGTCCAGTGACTCTAGCACATCGTACATGAGTTAATTAGATCAGCTCAGGCTCTTAGGAAGGGTAGGCCGATTCTTGACGACAATTAATCGGGAAGATCTGCTCAGTACATCTGAAACTCTATTGCAACCTCCGTGATGTGTAAAACCCTCCACCGGAACTCCCTATTTCTGTCCCAAGTTGTCCTTGTAGCATACTCTCAGAGGTCCTCCGAACTCGAATTGTTCCTAAACCACTTAAAAGAGATGCGCAGAATAGAGGTGGCTCCTGGGGGGTTTAAGTTCGAAGCCTGAATGAGACCGGGGATATCACAAAGCCGGTTCTAATCACCAGTGCCTAGTGAGGAAGTAACATAGTCCCCTTAGTGACCATATCCTCTTGAATATCGATTAGAAATAAAAGGGCGCATTAGGGTTTGATAGCGGCGCTTTGCTTTTTCCGATGATATGTTTCACCTCCGCCACGCAGCCAGAGCAGTATACTAATCCCCGAATAAACATCTTGAAATATTTCCAGTCAAATCCAGTAAGATTTGGTACCCTGTGGGCGCCCTGTGTCGCTCCAAGTTCTCAATTCAGGGTACATTCATTCATTAGATTGAGGGCCTGTCTCAGTATCACTTGTTCTTTGTTCAACCGAAGCCTACACATGCGCCTCCCAAACTGACCACGCAAATTGTTTATACCTAATATTTAGCATCAGCTGTTCTTTAGGTGAATTTCTAAAGCTTCTTTCATGAACAATGACGAATGGAACAGATGGCCAGTTCTTTGAAACCTCTGAACATGACACCTCGCTAGGCACTCAGCATAGGAACAATCGCGTTGTTCACGAATCTACTCGAATCACGAATTTCGTTCACAGAACACTCGGTAGAAAAGAATTCACCATTTCTAAACAGGGCCAGGCAGCAACAGACATAAATACGAAATGGGCTGCCTTCTCTATCGGCTTGTTTTCAGACATCTCCATCCTCGTCCTTCTGCATCGCAACAGCATTTGCAACAACTCACCACCTCGCAACTTTACCAAACAAATCGGGAAGAACCAACCTCTTGAACCTTTCTCTCACCTCTCTCATCACAACATGCCTTCCCTCTCCTCTCACATCAGCACCTTGGCGCTGGTCGCCCTCCGTGCCTCGGCTCATGTCATCATGATCGAGCCTCACCCCTTCAACCTCGACACCGAGCCCCTTTACCAGACCTGGCCTCTAAGCGCTGACCTGCCCTTCCCCTGCCAGGGCCGCACCCAGCACGCCGAGCAAGTCACCAAAGTAACCGCCGGCTCCAGCCAGGCCGTCAAGTTCTGGGGCAGTGCCGTCCACGGCGGCGGATCTTGCCAGTTCAGCGTCGCGTACGGCGACACCGCCCCCAAGGACCCTGCAGACTGGCACACCATCTACAGCATCATCGGTGGATGTCCAGCTGAGGCTGCGGGCAACATTCCGACCACCGGAAAGGATCCTCATGGCCGCGAAAATGGCCCGAGCTGTGGCAATGACTCGGACAAGGAGTGTACTCGTCAGTTCGACATCCCGATCCCCAAAGACATGAAGAACGGCAAGGCCATCTTTGCCTGGACATGGTTCAACAAGATTGGCAACCGTGAGATGTACATGGTATGTGCTCCCATCGAGGTTGTTGGAGGAAAGGATGACAGCAAGTTCGTTGACGGTCTGCCTGCCGTCTTCCGCGCCAATATCCCAGGTGAATGCACCACTGGTGCGAGCGGCAGTGTTATCAACTTCCCCGAGCCTGGCGAATTCGGCAAGGTCTATGAGCGCGCGACTCCTGGAAGCAGTGGATCGTGCGTCGAGGGTGTCGAGCCCGACTTCAAAGAGTCTGGCGGAGACGCTGCGCCAGCGAAGCCGAAGCCTGAAGCTCCCAAAAAGCCTGCAAATTCGTCGCCTGCAAAGCCTAGTTCTCCCTCAACCGAGAAGCCAAGCGCTGCTCCCGTTGCTACTTTCACCACCTCCCCTCAGCTCCCTGTTCCTTCTGGCTTGACAACCACAGCCAGCACCCCTGCGAAACAGACTGATACTCCCGCTCCTGTCGACGGGACCAAGCCTCAGCCTCCTGCTGAAAGTTCCCGTCCGGACTGGGCTGTGGGCATGGAGCCCTGCCCTACTTCGGGGGCCCTTATTTGTCTCAAGCCGACGGTATTCGGCATCTGCAACCAGGGTTGGGCGGTGCCGCAGGCCGTCCCTGCGGGGACGAAATGTGTCGATGGCCAGATCTCCATGGCATAGAGTTGGCGTGGACGTTTTCACTTTTTCTTTCTGGTCTGAACTTGTTGTTTTTGGAGTTGGATATGCAGCCTGGAGTTCACGGACAGAGGGTTTGGTAGGCCGTTAGGTTGTAGATCAAGAATAAACAGTGAGTGAAATCCGAATATGAGCTTTGCGTGACGTATGTGACCTCTTGATGTAAGCTTCCCGACCCTTATTGCTGAGCATGATATCACCTGGTATCATACCGGTGGACCTAACAGTCGTGTGGCTGTCGCTTCTAGTTTGTTTCCTCGCAATTTGTTTTATGACATTCCTCGACGATCAATATTAGATCGCTTGTATTGATGAATAGTAAGCTTAAAACTGCAGTCTAAATCCTTGACGTTTGCGAGATGCACTCCAGCCCCTTGCCTGAACGCCTGCGCTCCGCACCTGTTGCAATGACCCCTGGTGGAACTTAAGCACCACCCACTCCGCCAACAACCTCTTTCATCACCTCCTCAATGACCTTTGAAACTTCCTTGGCAGCTACGATCGACAAAACCATAGTGACAGTGAAGAACTCGTCACAAGGAACATAAATCGTCAGCTGCTTTTCCAAGAGACGGGTAATCCCTGCGCTGCCAAATTTGGCCAGCTTGCGACCAGCCTCGTCATGGAGCTCAAAGGAGCTTCCAGTGAGCTGACTGGCCTTCCACTTGAATTTGCCCATGTGAGGGGTATCAAACGACCAGTTCCCCGAGAGACTGCTGTACTTGGCAACCATAGGCTGGCTGAAGACCGAGAGGTCGATGGTTGTTGACGACATGTGTACAGCTGCCGTTGCAATGGTGTTATCGGGGGCTGGAGGGCCTCGGGAAACGATGTAGTTGGGCTTGCTGTCGCGCTTGGAGATGGTGTAGAGCGGGGGTGCTTCTTTTGGCCCTCCGGCAGGGACGATGAGGATGAGGTTATCGTCCTGCGGGTGCGGTCGAATGGTAAGTATCTGAGATCCATCGCCGGCGCCTTGGGGGAGCGCAGATCCATAGAGGACCTTTTTCAAAAGGTCCTTCATGATTGTGATGTGTGTGGATGAACGATAGGCTATTGGTGTTTTTGAAAGGTCGTTTTGATTTCGTTTCGACATGAGATGGTCTAAATACAAGTTGAGCCGAGACGTCGAGTGAGTCTTATACTTGAGGTGCATCACCGACGGCAGTAAGGGAGGCAGCATTATTCGCCGTGGAGTATCAACATAGCAGGGCTGGTTACCGTGATAAACATACCGCATGCCGCATGAGATGTAAATGAAGCGATGGGGCATTGTCGACGTTAGAGCACAGCCCGATTGGTGCTCAAGGGGGCACAATGATCTGCCCTGCAAAGCAACACAAGCATCCACAAGGCTGAGTGTGTTTCATGTACGATGACGTTGGCTTCGACGATCGAAACACTCGAGCCAGAAGCGGCTATCCTGGACGCTTGATTCGTTGGTTCGCCAGTAAGCTTAACTAAATAATGGAATGAAACCTGATCTTCACAAGGTGTCAGCATCCGTCAAAAGTGCCCGAGGCGTTCTCACGACGGCATTTCCGATGCAAGCTGACTGCGTACTGCCACAGAACAGAGCCAAGCTATTCCCAACATGGCGAAATCGAGCGCTCTGGTGGTGGAGATCTCCAAGGACTCAGATGCTCGTCCAATCATGTCATCCGCTGTCAGATACATCCCTGCGTCTTCCGATCTGAGGCTGGAGCTTGGCTGTGCACCCCCTGCCATGGATCGCCTCTCACGTCGTTGAAGAAGCGGGGCCAGATGCCTCCATATCTACCGACCAGTCCGCCGCTTTCTTGCCGAGCACAACTGGAACGCCTCAAGAGAGATTCTGCGCTTCTGATTTAGGACATATACAGCGCTCCAAGATGCCGGGCGTTCCGTCGGGCAAAGGCTGCGATGCCTGCAGGAAACAGAAGAAGAAGGTTTGCTGCCGGCTCACGAAACAAATTTCCCATCTCTAACAGCTTGTTCTCAAAGTGCGACCAGGGCAAACCAGCTTGTGCGAGATGCACGAGGTTGAGCATCCCATGTATTGGTTCCGGAAAGCAGCGTTACAAGTTCAAAGTGCAGACAGTAGAGCTTGGGTCAGACAGGCCGCAACTCGTCGACACAGAAGAGGACGCAAGCAACGGTTCTAGTAGCACTCACTGGTCGGCATCACCGCCCTCGTTCCAAGCTTTGGTTCGGATGCCCAGCAACCCTACTGGCACCATAGCCCATACTTTCATATCACGACTTGAGATCACCGACCTGCGGTACGACATAACCTGTTACGGAGAATTCCTTCGGCATATTCCTTCTCGGCTTGGTCAGAATGAAGCACTTGACACAGCAGCAGATGCGCTGGCTACTACCTTTTCCACCCTCCACAGACCCCAGGGCTACCAGTCCGTTGATGCACTCACCAAATATGTGCGCGCCATCAAATCCTTGAGGGTGTGCTTAAGCAACCCCCAGAAATCCCGGGCTCCAGAAACCATGTGCGCCGTCTATCTGGTCATGATCTGCCAGGTGGGTATCGCTTTATCTCTGGAGCTATCCGTGTCTAGTCTAACGTGTTCCAGGGTTGGCTTGGCAAGGAGAATGATCCTCACACAAATCACGGAGAGGGCTTGGCCTACTTATTGAAGGCAGCAGCCCAAGAAAACTGGAAAGCCGGCTTCGAGGCTGAGATGATCTTGACCTTTTGTGTCCCAGTGGTACGCATCAACCCACCCCCTGCTCGGGCTTGTTTAACGAATCAAACAGGTCGTTGAAAGTATTATAAACCCCAAGGTCAAACTCGACAAATGGTTCTGGGACATGCTGGACAATTTCAAAAAGAATTACCCTCCAACGTCCACCCCAGAAGGCGCCGAGGTTAAGGATTCGGTGCAGAGATCTGGGGGAATACCCAGTCTTTCCATGCGGAACTTGGGAATGATTCCAGATTTCCTCAACGAGCCGGAGCTGCACCGCATGGATATTACCTGCGCGTATCACAGGATGTGCCTCGACATGGCAAAGGTGTCCCAGATTGTCAAAGCCGTCACCTGGCCTCCAGGCTCTTCGCCCACACTTGTGCAGCTGAGGCTCTCACGCTCGTACCACTCGGCATACTCTGTTCTGCTGGCCGTGCTGATCATAATCGGGCAACTGATGCAGGCGTTTGACCCTTACAACCTCTCCCTGGTGGGAGAAGCTGCCCTCTGCTGTACCGAGATCATCGCCTTGGCAGAGAACGTGAGTCAGTATCGACCGCTGGGAGCGAGCCACATTCCAATTACCCTTTCCATCGCGTGGGCAGCAACCGAAGAGCCCATGATGAAAGCGCAGTTGGAGATGCTTATTTCTGAGTATCAGCAGGACTTCACGGTAACACAGTGGATGAACATAGGCTACTGGTGGAGGAAAAAGTTTGCGGAGCTACGAGAGCGATTGGCGCCAAAGATTCAATCACCGGAATATGAGACGGTGTTGATCAGCAATGGTGCATCGGCGGAAAACTTCAAACCCGAGGAGGAGTGTTGTGTTATGTAGGGTTACTTGTCCATCAGGCCAAACTATCACTGCTGGGCTGGCCCTCATTGACTGGCCAGATTGGGCAATGTTCTCGCCCCTTGAAGTGGCTTGTATGCATTTATGCTAGTAATGCGTCAATGACAATAAATGACGAGTCCGACTTGTTCCTGGGGTGGAACTCACGAGAGATGTAGGAGTACTGTGGAACACTATGAATGTACATCGACCAGGGCGAGTGGGTGTCCTGGACTGGACTAAAGGTGCCATGTGACAAGTGCATGTAAATACCAGATACTGTTATATCATTTGAGCGTACTATTTAGGCTCAGTTTTGTTGGCCTCAGCAGGCCGAGGAGCCGACGTCTCCGGTGGTGATGTTCTTGAATTCATTCTAGATTCTCCTGTCACCTATGGGCCGCTTTGGCAAGGTAGGAAGAGCTTTATGAAGCTTCTCTTCTAACCTGAAGGCTCTCGAAATTACCACTAGGGTATCCATGATAAAGATCAGTTGACAACAATACACTCCACGTAGGTAGACCCATACCCGCAAGCAAGCATTGCGTATTGCGCCATCACCAGGCAGTGCCTGAGCTTTCTGCCAATTGCACAAGGTAGTGATATTCACACCAACAACTTTTTCTATACAGACGAACAAGTACAAATATTTAGGTGAGCTATACATAGGAATAGAGGTATCATTATAGTCTAAGTACAGTATCGCACTATAATAATACAGTTAGGGTGGTTAGTCTGGTTAGGATTAGAGTTAGTCTGGGTTACTTTCCTAAAGAGGTATAGCTTGTTAGTCCATACAGAAAGACTTGTTGGTGCGAATATTAATACTCTTTATAAATGTCATCAAGTAAGTATATGTTGCATCCACTATATGGTATAGCACTTCTATGGCTTCCTGCTGGTCTTTTATTCATTCATCACCATTATTCAGGCCAATTAAGAGGTGATCGTCAACTAATAAGACGGCCTTCGAAATGCCCGAAGCGACTACCAAGCCCAAGAAGCAACTCACCACCAATGTCTTCGTAGAGTCTTGCGGTAGATATCATTATACGTGCCACTTTAGGTTACCAGACATCACAGATTCTTTCACGTCTAAATCAATGTTACCACACCAGAGCATCTACGAGATTTACGGTGCAGAAGCTAGGTAGGGTAACTTGTCACTGTATCTACCACCCAATGAGCAAACATCTCCAGTATAGGGAGCTGCGTGCGCTGTGAACTGTTACAAGAGAAGCAGTGAGTTGCGTTATGGACGTATTGTTAGACTAGGCATGCCCTGTTTAATCCAGGAACCTCCGTGTTCCTTGGACGTTGTTATGCTCCCAACCCCAGTCTTTCAAAATTAGGCGTTGGTGTCACATTAAAATAATAGGTGCAACGAAAGTGATTTCTTTTTCTAAGATGCTGGTCTATTGCTATGGTGGTAGACAACTGATAATACATGGAGGTAATGACTGAAGATAGGAAATTCGGTTCAAGGACAAGATGCCACCATGAGATACAAAGAAGTAATGACTGAAGATAGGAAATGCTGTTGATGGTCAAGGTGCAACCATGAGATAAAAAGGACTGCCAACATGTTCTCGTCTGGGTACGGGCCAGATACAAAACCGGAACCTCAGAGGGCCATCACACTTCAGTCTGGGACTGTGAGAAGACGAGGCTCTTTCAGTTGAATCAGGCGGATGGCCGATCGCGGCATACCGCACCGACAGGGAGATGGGAGCGTTCTCGCAAGGACAGATGGTGCTGGTAGACAATTTGACCACCCGGGCTTGTGTACTTCCACCAAAGGTTTAGTGGAAGAAGTTGATCCGGCTTGCAGATTAGTCGATGACTATCATCCAGACTCAACATGACCAAAAACCAGAGCGCAAGTGTGACTGTGAGGACGTTGTTGCCAGACGCCTCCCATGGAATAGCTTGCCACTCGACCTGGCGTGCCTCGTCCTTATTGCTAAAATCGCCAGAGACACGCACGACGACAATCTCAGCGTCGGTAAGAACAAAGCCGTAGCGAGTTTTGGCACGCACGCAGTAGGTGGCCAGCTGGCGGATTGGGCGAAAGGCGGCAGACGAGTCATCCGGACTTCCCAGTAACTGACTCGAGTGCCATTGGTTGGTGAGCTTGACACAGCTGACGACAAGTTTCGTGAGATGTTTATCGGCATACGAAAACGTCAAGGCAGATACACGGGGATAGATGGGCTGATTGAGTCCAGTCTGAACATCCGGCAGACTATGACCCAGTCTGTTTCCGATGTTGTGAACTCCCATACGGATGGGTCCACGCAGATGTGGGAACAGATAGCTGTCGCCCATCGATTTGAGGTCGTCAAGGATCCTGACCATGAATTGGCGGTCAGTCTGTGCGTGGTTGTTGGCGGCAAATTGCTTATTCAAGATATCGCCAAAGGCTTCCCAGAGGGTTTGGAAGTTGAAGTCGTCCCATCTGGATACCTGTGAATCGGCGATGGCGACGGCAGTTCCGTCTATTCTCATACTCTTTGTCGGGGACAGGTGGGTATAAATGGTCGGGTTGGGTTTGGTCAGGGCGGCACGGATTGATTCAAACGGCGTGGGCCAGACAGCCACCAGTGCATTGACGGGAGTGGTTGGAAATGCCATGGTGATTGAGGAATGGGAGCCGTGTCTTCTTTGCGGATGGTGGGTAATGGCTTGTGAAAGCTGCGTTGGTGGGCTGTGGTGGTAGAGATGTGCAGATTACAACAGACTGGTAGGTTGTAGTGGAAGAAACGGGTTGAAGAGGTGGGACATGAACGTGAGATGGCACCGGAATATATTCCCTACTCTCGTCATTTTCACTCTGTGATACATCATGAATCAAAGCAAAGGCATCAAGGATCTGAGACTTTGGCCGTCACCACCAGAAAGAAAGCGAACCTACCGCGCATAATCCGCAACAAAAGCAGCCCATGCTCTGTGGAAGTTGCCTGGCGGTGAAGTCACTAGCGCCCTTGTTGGAAGCAAGGTTGAACAGCCGCGGACACCAGGGGTTTGTTTGGCTGCAAGGAGTTTCAGTCGGCAGTTGATGCAAGTCTTGACATGGATCCTGCCTATGCAGCCATGTGATTGGGTCTTTAAGCTACATGCGTAATCCCGTTCGTAACGCGGCTGGACATGGGGCAAACGCGGCTGGAGATGCGGCCGGAGATGGGGGGAAGGACATGACAAGGTACTTTCGTTTGGCAAGCCACGCAAGTGCCTTCATTGCGTAGATGCCGTGTTCTTTTGCTATTGTGGCCTTCTCTTTTGCTATTGTGGCCCTCTCAAGAGACTAAAAGAATGGGGGAGGGGGAAGGACGTTCGTTCAGCAAGCCACGCAAGCGCCTTTATTGCGTAGATGCCGTGTTCTTTTGCTATTGTGGCCTTCCAAGGAGACCCAATAAAAGAATGCTGGCCAGTCTTGTGGCAATAGTCTTAACGTTAGTTCTTTATAGTGACAGTGCACTGGCCAGTCCGCCTTTAAGAAGCAAGGCAGCTGGGAGTGTCCCGCCGTAATGGTTGGTGCGGTTTACCGTCTGGTTGTGACGGAACAGAGAGTAGATTGGTCCATTGCCGAGCTAGAGCTCCATAGGAAACAAACATGCCTTGGAGCAGTTGGTGAGATATGATGAATTACGTGTCCCTTTGGTGGTGTGGCTGATTCCTGACCTATCTTGTGCTCCTTGGCTGATTCTTTGTTGCTTTTCCTGTCAAGCGCGGCTACTCCGTGCTCCAACGCCAACCTTGGCGAGCTGGTGTTTGGCAATCCTATCGTGTCCCAATTCTTTGTTTATATTAACATCCTGCTTCTCGTCAGTTGGAGAGTGGATGGAATGATTCAACCTGAAACCAAAATCTGCACAACTCTGTTTCGCCAAGCTGCCTCCATCGAAGCAAACCCACGGCCACCATTATTGCCCTTTCACGGTCGATACCATCCAGAAGACTTCTTTGTTGTTCATCATCAGCCTTCGCAATGCCTGCCCTGAAACCTCTCCCCGACTGCGACGGCCCGAAACTCGAGTGCTTCGCTGATGATCTCGCTGCCCATGACTTCAAGTTTCTGAAGGTTATGGGAGGTGGGTGTCACTCCGTCGTCATCAAAATGGAGATTGACGGGAACATTTACGCTGTCAAGTTTGTAAGTTCTGACTACGGAACGTCTCCACATTCATGTTTTGATCCTAACCTGGCTGGCTGAAGTTCGACTCCGTCGGCGCCTATGAGCCATGTGTATGTCTGATGCCCCTCGACGAACCGCAGGATGAGGATGATGACACGTGGATATCGGAGAGTGGCAGATGGTCGCCATCTACAATCGAGACCTTACGCCTCCATGCCACTTCTTTTTACAACGAATGCCGCGCCTATGGCAGACTGAAAGAATTGGGTCGTGAAGATCTTGCTGTTCGAGTACATGGCTACATGCGTGTGTACCTGAACGAGCAGATAGAACAGCAGTTCAAGGCTTTACCTAGGTCCGGTGGACTCTCTCTAGCTAGGAGGCTGCAACAGGAGGATTCTGACGAGCCAGCGATGGCCATCGTCAAGGACTGGGTGCAGGATGAGAGAGGACATGACCACGGGCGTGGCGAGACCCGTCGAGAGAAACTGGGTCGAAAAGGTCGAATGCTTCGCAATCTTCACCAACTACACAAGAGTGGCATTGTTGTTCGCGATATCAGAAGTCAGCAATACATCAACGGCACTCTCGTGGACTTTAGTCACGCTTGGACGATCCCACACGCATTTGGTCCCGAGAGCGGACTCCGGCCCGCTTGGACATTCGCGAGCATAGCGGCATGGGACTTGCATTCCTTTCAACTGGAGATTCTCGAGGGGCGTCTCGTCCAGTTCTGGGAAATGTTTTCCAAGACACCGGCCAAACCCAGTCGACTCGTCGCTTACAGAGACGCCAGGGTGTATGAGCGCCTCCGACCGCGTCCTAGCTTGCAGAGGCCCTTCCTACCGTTGCTGAACCATGATATTTCGGGGAACGGCGAAATGACGCAGTTTCCTCCTTACGACCCGGCTCTCTTCGACTGGAGGAAAATCGGAAAACAGACCAAGGAGGATGAAAAGAGCACTGCGACGAGAAAGAGAAAGGCAGTTCACCAACCCCAGCCGGAAGAAAAGGCGAACAAGCGGAAAACCAATCTTCCAGCCACCTCAAAGAAGGGCACCAAACTTCAGCAGAGCAAGGGGCGAAAGAAATGATGGGGAAACACTTGTCTGATTTGTCACACCTCGGGAGGATGGGATCTGGATCTCGGGTGTTTTATTCTCCAGTTACTGTGCGGTCTTTCCCCTTTCTAGCATCAGGATTCTTTTTCAACCTGTCTTTTCAGTAATTTAGACAATACACACTGTAATCTCATTGGTTTTGATGTGCCCTCCTCGATGGCACAATTGTGGATTGCAATCCTGAACTGCCCTGAGCACTGCCGGCTTGATTCTCGGAGATGACCGAGTCAGATGAAGACATCCTTGATGTTTGTTTGCCCACTACTTGGCTGGCCGCAAGAGTAGGATGTTTAAGCATCAGTACGAAAGAAACTTCTACCACTGACTCCTTCAGCCTCGCTCGGATGAAGGCTACTTCTCAGAGGAACGGAACTTGGTTTCAGATATCTCTGAAAGTTGGCCCCAACAGCGAAACCATGGTCGAGAATGCCTTCACCTTTGCTTCTGGGCTTCAATGGCCTACTGATCTCCCAAACATGGCATTCATGCCTTGACGCTACTCAACTGTTCTCCCGGCTGGTCCACCAAGAACCTGAAGAGCCCTCGCTGCAACGCACACGCAGCAGCGCCTCCATGATCCTCACCCTCAAACTCCCACTGCCAGACACCTCGCAAGTTGGGCGACTTCTCCATCCGCGCCACCAGCGCCAGGGCGTTATCCTTCATCTTCCTCGCCGCCGTCCATTTCAGCTTGCGCTCAAACTTCTCGTCCGACTCGTCCGGCTGCTTGATCAACGTCTGCTCAGCGCTGCCAAACATGACCAGAAGCCGTGGAGCTCGGCCAGCGGGGGGTTCTCGCTTGTTGAACTGAGCTTCCTGTTCTCGAACGATGCAGTCATGGTTGAACCAGATTGACGGGCTGGCTGCGATAAAAGTATCGAAGGAATCGGGCCTCGTGAACAGCGAGTTGAGGGTGAAGAGACCTCCAAAGGAATGGCCGAAGAGAGCCTTTTTCCCCGTCCTCAGTGGTGCATTCGGAAAGAGCGTGTCTTCGACGTAGGGCATAATGTCATTCTGGATAATATCTAAAAAGTCAGATGCCCCCCCAAAAGGCCCCAGCAGAGGCTTCCCATCCGGCCCAGGCGGAATGTCGTATTTCCCCGCGGAAGATGAAGGGGTAAGGTCGCCAGACCTACGCTTGTCGAAGACGCATGTCTTGTTGGGGTAGCCAAGAGCCACGATAACAGCCCGAGTATGGTGCGTAAACTCTAGGCGACGGACAACATCTGTAGCTGTGAAGAAGTAGGCATTTCCATCAACAACATAGCTACTGCAGAGTCAGCCCAGATATGTCGTCTTGCTTCACTCGTGGGTTGAGTGAGGCCTTTTGCTCACATTGTGGAGATGGGCCCATTGTCGTCTTCGGGCGGGATACGCTCCTCACTCCAGCAAAGAGGCCACGAAATCTGAACGACGTAGTCGCCTTTGCGAGTCGGGAAACTAAATTGGCACGAGTTATGAGCAGCCGCATGCTCAAATGCCAACTGTGGTTGTGTCATGAATAGGCCAGCGTGAAAACAGAGGATGTTGAAAGGATCAACCCCAATTTCTACAGGGCGGCAGGTTCTTCACAGCACGGCGATCACGTTTCCGCCCACTAAATGGGATAGTAGTTGGCATTGGCGGAGAAGAGAAACGCCCACCAGCTTGTCGCCGGAAGGCTCTTGGCAGCGAGTGACTATGACAAGGAGAGCTCGCTTGAGCAGTATTCTGATGATCAGATAAGATTAGGCGACAGGGCCGAACCAACGAAAACGTCCTCGGTGGATCAACCATGGCTAGGATGAACCCGATCTCGGTGCTAACTGGGCATCCAGTCTAGGCATGTCTACAGTTGAGAGAACTCAGCACCAACCAGAAGCTATATCAGGCACCATTTGGTTAAATTATACTAATAATGCAAATCCTGCCTTTTTGTTCCAGTCAAGATGATCCAGAAATCATATCCCAGATTAGCTTGAAGCTCATCATCAGCTTCGCGACCCAGTCCAGTAAGCCTTTCCGAGGCTATTTGAATGTAGAAGATTCAAACGCCAGTGCACGGTGCGGCTCGTTGCTTGAGCAGTCTCATTCTTCGCCCGTCGTTCATTCGCTCAATAAAACCCCTACCAGCCCAATCTCCAGACACTCAGCGACCTTCCAAATTGAGTCAAGCATCGCGGGCTGTCGGACAATTCCAGCGGCACAGTCAGGAACGCGGAGATTTAATTCAGACATTGTCTACTTTAGGCAATATCCGAATGCATAAAGCGAGTTCTATTGTAGTGCTGAGGCCCTTTCCTCCCAAAGTTGTTTCCGGCATCGTCAAATCGGCCACTCACTTTATCAATCGTTTCTAACTTGATATCAGTAGCAATCATGCTTGCACCTATATATCAACATTTCCTAGTACTATAACTACAAGTAAAAGCCTGGTAACTACTTCTACCGCCACCGATGACTCCAATGAATCTTCAGCGACATCTGCCTTCACTTTTGCGGCTTCAACTCCAGACACCACCACCGACGCTTCCTCTACGGGCACCTATGAGGCTTCATCCACGGGAAGTGCTACCCCTACGACCACTAGCGCGCCACAAGCGAGTCATATTGGTGTTGCTGTTCCAGTTGCTGCATCCGGAATGTTGCTCTAGCAGAATCCAATCATCTATATTTCTTTACCTGGGAGCGATCATATGCTATTGCATGTTGATTCAGCGCAAAGTTAATGGACAAACAGCCCCGCCATAGTTTGTCGTTGGCTTCCCAACTGCTTAACTATACACCAGTAGGCCAAGTGTTCAACCTCGGGATCAATAGCATAAGCCCTTTCACCCCCAGCCGTTTCTTACCTGGTTCACAAAGCATTGGCTTTGTTTGTGATCAGCTATGGCTCCTACTGGAATTGTCCACGGCCCCGTTCTCCGCCGGGAGCCCGCCATCCCGTCCCGACTGAGGGCCGAGACATGCAGGCCGTCAGCGGACACGGCCGCCTTTCTGTCGTCATGTTCCAGGACCGGCCTGTCTTGAAGGCAACGCCCAAGCGAAGCTCGCGATGAGAAGAATATCCAGCCATTGCTTTGGGACTACTTCAAAACTCTGGTCACTTCCTAGCTGGGCATCTTACGCTAGAAGGGGTTTGACCTTGTGCGATTTGGACAGTCATCCCAGGCTACAAGTTGAAGGATCCGAAGGGCCAAGATGGCTCGTCTACTTTTCAACTCTCTCCACCGGCTTTGGGCTCCTACACACACGGCTCGAGGTCTGGTCCAGGTCCGGTTCCAGTGACGATCCTTATCATGACGCGACGCAACGGTCCAATTGCTGGGTTCCAGAGTCCAACGGAAGGGATGCTACATATCTCTCGGATTCGTCAATCAGGTACGTTGAGTAAGCTGACCGGGCGTTCCCCTTTGTGGAAAGAAATGGAGGATTCTCGACTCGCCAACGGATGCGAGTGAGACTGATATATTTTGAAGCGGGAGGCATTGATCGGCTGGGATGAATAGTGATGAGAATGAATCCTTTTAACCATGATTCTGTTCCTGTTACCCGTTAGCCCCACATGAGCCAACGGGTAAATCCATATCAGCCCCCCCAAATCCTCATCCAATCCCCCGTCCAGCCTCCCACATGTGGCAGCCTCCACAGGGTCCCTTGCAATCAGTAGTGCCGTCCCTCGGCGTCGGCTCCCAGCTGCTGTGCAATGCACGTGGAGATGTCCCCCCATCCCATTCATCTCAGGCGGACCACTAACGAGCCCGACGTGGGGCACGCCTAATCACTCTATCCAGAATAGCGGCCTCTTGGCCCGTCTCGCGCCTTTCTGGTCTCCTTTATCGTCTCCTTAAAACGCCGTCTCTGCTGTTTCTGTTTGACGACGCGGCCTTGTCTCCTCGACTCATCCCGTCCCCGTATTGTGGAAAAGACATCAGCCTTGCAGGTTGAGCGCCAGGGGCTCAATTACACAGCCACCGTCTTCAGGAAGCCATCGACAAATCAGCCATGACCACCATGAAGGATTCGGCCGATACCAGATCCATCCTGCCGATATGGCGGACAAAAGCTGAGCAGTCCTCGACGCACAGCGACAATGATTCATCAACACCGCTGCTCGAGAAAGGCCTGCCCAGGGCAGAATCTCCCATCGTCGTGGACGAGATTGTCGTGGACGAGATTGTCGTGAAGCGACTATTCAGCAAGAAGACCATGTCGCTGGCTCTGGCGCTGCCATGGATCGCCAGCATGTTGATATCGTGGATCCCCTTCACCAGGATCGGCCTCTCTGAGATGCCCAGCTTTCTGTAAGCACAGGCGTCCACCAGCCACCGTTCTTGGCCGTGATTCTAACCCCCACAGCGTCTTGGCCGCCATCATCAGCACCTTCGAAGTGCTCAGCATCATCGCTGTCTTCATCTACACATCCATCGCGCCAGGGTCGCTCAGCACCGAGCCTCCCGCGCCCGGCCGCCCCAGCACCTTGCAAGAGAAGTTCTTCCGGGCCTGGTTCTGGTTCCTCTTCATCAGTCCCTTTGTCACGAGCATCATGGTCGTCTTGATGGCCAGCGACATCTCGTGCGATCCCGACGACGACTTGACCATGCACCTGCCGGTATGCCGGATTGGCGTCCGGTTGATCAAAGCCACTGCATTGTGCCGAGCTGGTATCATGTGTGTATCTCTCCAGCTTATATCCCATCTTCATTTTCTGACCTCTTGCAGTGCGGCTTTCCTCTTTGCTACGTCCGCATGGTTGGAGCGTCGGCCACGGACACCGGGATCAAGCCCCCGGCGCCCACAATAACACGGTTTGGTAGCGCTTATGTATGGCATCATGATTTGTGAAATAATACCCGACGAATTCTATAATAATAATAACCATAAGAACCTTAAAAACTTTATTCGAGGCGCATCGGACCCCTGATACAGGTGAATATCTGGATACCCTCTCCTCTCCCTGCGAGCCGCCGTCCAGTCCATGTTCATATGACAGCACTTTATCCCGTCTCTATCAGAAGCTGTGGACACTATCCCGTATTGACCCCATCTCATTGACATTCCAATCACGTCCACGCCTTCGGCACTTATCATCGACATCGGGAAGTATTCCAACCTGAAGGTCCCCCACACGCCGCTGTTGTCGTAGGCACCCAGATTAGGCCAGACGTTGATAACAAAATATCAGGCGTCGAAACCAGTTTCCCCCATAGCCGTTAGATTGGGACTGAGACTGGGTGTTCTGCCACGGGTATTGCAATGTTGGCTCCACAGGCTGGCAAGGAGCGTTGGAAAAACCAAATGCCTCAAGGCCAGGGGCTTACAATCTGACTAGCGAGCCGTAGTAACAGCGTTTGGCCAAGTTTCATGCAGCTGATGATCTGATCTAAAGAGATCACCCAGCCTCACAGCTTGTAAGTGATCAAGTTCATGATGGCTTGTCGTCGAAGCCCCTAATAAGTAATAACAGCTTTCGGGATTCGAGCTGCTCCATCATTCATCGCCGTCCATATTCTACTGTTGCTCTCTTCTGCGTCGTCTTTCAACAGCTTCTCAGAAGCTTTAACCAGCGCAGAAACGGGGGTTTCTTCGAGGCGGGCAAGGGTTGTTGCGGAAACTTGACGTCAATTGCCGTGTCGTCGAGGGTGAATGATCGTTCAGGCTGGGCTCAACGTTATGTCAAAGGTATACGAGCAGGCACCTCTTGATATCCCCTTCTTCAGGGCCGGGGCTAGAGCGTTTCGATTCTGTTGCAAGAAAAAAACGAGATCGTAACCATTGTCACCTGTTTCGAGTCGAATCAAGTCACGTTGTGCTTCGCCTTCATCCTCGCCAGTCATATGAGCCGCTGGACTCGGGGGCCCTCTAGATGACAACCTTTCTTCCCCAGCGTTCTGTTTAAAAAGCGATTCACGTGGTCCGAGTCCGAGAAACCAGCAACTACTCGTTGCCCTCTTCTGTGGTTATCTCGCAAACCTCGTGCTAGGTCTTGTTCCACAGACATTGAGAGGATCCCCTCCCTGTCATGTTATTCAATAGTAACTCAAGAGAGGTAATTGCAGCCCACCAAAATCGGGTTCAGTTGCTACATGCGATCGCCAAGAAGCAAACTTCGCTCATGGCCCATATAGCAAATGTTCAAGGCTCCAGATAAACAGCCTCTCTCACCATTATGATAGAGACTTCGTCGGTTGTCAACTCCTGTCAGTTCTCTTAGTGTCAAGAATAAACCCAGAAATACTTGGTAGCGCTAAAACGGTGCCGTCAAGGTTGAGTATTTCCTGACCTCTCTCTCTGCGATATTTCAACGCAGTGATAAGCGAACAACACCACTGGGTATCTTCTTTAAGTATGTAAGTTTGGGGCTACACTATCGAGTACTATGATAACAATTGAATCAGTCTAGCAAGTTAAAAGACGGAGCTAAGCTGACTCGCGCGGCGAATAGCCCACCTAATGACAGACGAACTAGGATCCTTGACACCATCTTCCGTTCCCTGGCAGGGACTTGGTCTGAACATCAACAAGGGCTTCTCGACGATGAAATCGGTTTGGCCTATCGTGTCGGGTATGAGATGAAACAGTGTCCCGCCTATACGCCAAAATCTGCCATTTCACTGAGGACTCTCACCATTTCGAACCTAGAGGATTTCAATGATCCTCGGTTAACTGTATCGGATGCGTTCCAGTCTGTTATGAGCTCTCCGCGCCTTAGCGACCTTCGGCTATACATAGCGGCGCACACCGAGGGCAGTCGCAAATTTACCACCAGATATTCCGAGAAGTACGACATGTTTGAGGCCCTCCCGTCTACCTGGCTTTGTCCTGCAGTCGCCAGCAATCTCCGGGTTCTCTCGCTTTACTGTCATGAGCCATGGGGGTGGTTTCCCCAGATGGATTTTCGGCTGGTTAGTGCGGATGGAATGCCCAACCTGAAAGTTCTTGCGCTGGGCAACTTTATCTTCAGCCATGAATGGCAAATCGAGTGGGTTGGTTCACTAGGCGTCGGCAAGCTTTACCTTGACGGATGTGCGATCCTGTTTCAAGCCGACAACTGGTTGGGGTATACACTGAATCAAAGCCAGACTGCTTTGCGAGACTCTCGTGGAAGCGTGCTCAGATTATCAAATGAGGGTTACTATGCGAGAGGCACACAACGAGACTCGAATGAATCGCCTAGCTCCCTCCAAGGGACCCTTCGATGGCATCATTTGCTTTCCCACTGGACAAAGTCAATGTCCAAGCTGAGAGTTTTCAAGATGGGCCAGGGCCACTGGGATGATATCCCAAACGAAACTGTGGATGCCACATTCCACGAGCTTCCCCACACACACGTGGATCACGAGGTGGCAAATCAACCATTCACTCACCACGGGTTCCGCTACTTTGAATGTCCATCTCCAGGAACAGTTGGAAGCGGCATATACAAGTATGGCACCAGGACTTCCGAAGATTACGACAACATTCTAAAGTATGTATGCTGGAACCAGAAAAGGTATTGCGAGCATGACGAATTGTGGGAAGAGAGGGAACACGAACGAGAGACCCTGCGAAAGAGGTGGTGGGATAGAATATACGAAGCAGATGAGCGCAGAAAACTCGATAAGGATAGAGCTAGAGATCAGGCCGCCTTAGATGTCATGGTTTCCACAGTCACTGCCAGGAGAATGGGCATAACTATATCGGGAGGTAATTAAAGACAAGGGGCGGGTAGGCAATGGTACGTGCAACTAGTTAGGGGCAGTGTTTAAAAGGGTTAAACAAATAGAGGCAAGCTATGTATTACAGACTAGAACATATGTGAACATAAAGTCCAGCTAACCTTTGCACCAGGGGCAGGTATGTTGTAAGCTGCAGAGATAGCTGACTGAACCGAGACGAAGATATTATTAGATCTGCCATGTCCCCGGGCCATATTTCCTCTACGATCAAG
This sequence comes from Fusarium cyanostomum, assembly GCA_014824385.1. Classification (NCBI taxonomy): domain Eukaryota; kingdom Fungi; phylum Ascomycota; class Sordariomycetes; order Hypocreales; family Nectriaceae; genus Fusarium; species Fusarium cyanostomum. Next base: position 20,587 of record JABCKW010000338.1, on the reverse strand, counting down.
ACAACGCCATGTAGCAGCCAACAAAGACGAAGCTCATTGTGCATACCTGGAACTGCGGCTGGGGTAAGAAGAATTCTGAGCCCGATAACAGCTATTTTCTTTTATTTGTGCGCTTGTTTCAAGCAATCCAAAGCCTGCTTTCACACTGATCACTCGGACGACTTCATGAGAATCCTCTTTCGTCAGAACTGGCATTGATATGACGTGGTCATTGTATAAAACGCCGGCCAAGATCCACCCCTTGTTTCCAAATAGCCCGCAAGACTACTCATACGCCAACCCATAAAACATGTCAAATGCATCATCCCTCTACCGTCGCATTTCCCAACTCCAGGCCTGGTCAAAATTCAACGTATCAAAGTCAACCGCCGCATCCAAGCCCGCAAAGGGCCCGTCAAATCCGTCATACACCGTATTCGGAGGCAAGAAATCCACCTCCGGCGCTGCATCAGCTGCACCAGGGTCCATGTTGAGCGCCTGGAAGATGTCGTTGCCCGTGAGACTCAGCTCAAGTCTATAAGCTGCCACGGCCGCCTCGGCTTTTTGGCTGAGCTCGCCCACCACGGCGCGAAGGGTGCGGAAACCGTCGTCTTCAATGACCCCGAGGAGCTTGTCGTAGAGGTCGAGTGCCTTGACGGCTATGTGCTGATCGAGGTGGGTCAACTGATGGCCGGGGTTGAGGACCATGTTGGCGAGGACAATGATGAGAGCCGAGAAGTGCGAGCAACTACATTGCCTTGGATTGTTAGCCGTGTCTGGAGAATGAGGAGCTGTGAGTTTACCAAATCAGACACTCTGTCGGTGTGGCCTCCTGGAATAGCTTCATGCATCCTCGACTGATTTCGACACATCTTTCCCATCCCTCTGGCAGAGGAGTTGCCTGGCCCTTACTGCACTTTAAAAGTCCATACCCCAGACTATGAAAGCCCCCCATTTCAGCACGACTAAACGAGCTAATCCTCTTGACCCAATCCGCATTGTGGCTGTATATCCCATGGATCATCACCTCGGCCAGAAGGAACGAATGGTGCATCTTTGTCATCTGGACGAGTTGGCTCGGACCAACTGTCGAGGAGACATTATCGATGTGAAAGACGGCCGGGATGCGCTTGTACCACTGGTCCAGCATAGATTGTAGGCGCATGACACGTCGTTGACGCTCTTGTCCTCTGACTTTGCTCGCGCGGTTGGAGTAGAGAAGGTCATAGACTTTGCCTTCGATGTAAGCAAGTTCGACCCGTCTCCTGTGGTAGTTAAAGTGAACTTGGCCGTTTTGCGTCCATATCAAGCCGGCGCTATCTGTCGGTGCAAGAGTTGGGAGCGGGATATCCACATCTTCGTCAAACTGGCAAGACGGGGTATTCGCCCGTAGACAAATGTCCTGCTGGCGTAAGCTCGAGCCTCCCCTCAATGGGAACTATGGTGCTGTCAGCCTACCTTGTCAAGAGTATACGCGATCCAGAACACACGAGACCGCTGCTCCGCCTCTGCCGCCGAGAAGAATTCTGCTGCTTCGTGAGAGTGCAGCCGCAGTCGGTGAGCCAGCCTCACAGCGGTCCCGATAATGACGCTCGCAGGCTTGGGGTCGCGACTGTTCTGAAACATCATAACAACGCCCAGTAGGATCTGAACGCCGAGCAAGTCCTGTTCGCGTGTGACAAGTTCCGACACGACAGTCTGGGCATTTCGTAGACACTGATCGGCCTTTTCAATCTGGACCGGCTGGCCGTCTGTCAAGGCAAGCTGTGGTGTGCGGTAGCCCAATGCCATGACAACCTGGACAGCAGCCCATGTCGCTCTGTCGCGGGAGCTGGGTTGGTTATACCAGTTGTGGAGAATCTTCATGAATTGAGGTTGCTGGAAGAGGGGGACAACGGCGTTGGAGGTTAGAAAGTAGTGGTCTATGACAGGCAGGATCTCGTCCAGTGGCGGTAAGTGCATGTAACCTGGCTCTGGTCCCTCGTAAATACTCGGATGGACTGGGTCAAACCTCCATGAAGGAAGCCCTGCTTGCGCTATCCTAGGATGTGCATTGTTCCCTGCGTTAAATGGTCCATATGTGCCTTCGCCTGTGCCAGAATGGCTGTCCAGCGACCGATGCGTAGATGTCGTGGCCTGAGATCGCGATGGCTGAGCGTCTCTGGCGGCATTAAGTACCAACTGGAGTTGCTCTTCAATCCGAGCCAGTCGAGACTCCAAGCCTTCAGCACGGCCGCTTCTATACGCTATGAGTAACCAATGATTCAATTTGTAGAGAGGAATAGCGCATACTCTTCTTGTTGCTGTGATTTCGCCCCCGCCCTGCCCCTTGCTGGGTTGGCTTTGCGCCTGATGATGCTCGTCCGGCAGTCTGTATTGTAGAGAATGCAGTTGGAGCAAACGGGCTTGAGCATATCACATTTGATCTTTTTGGTGAAGCACAAGTCACAAGCTGTTTCTGTTAGCTCAATCCGTCTCCAAGCTCTCAATGACATGCCTTTGCGACGGGTTGATCGCGCGGGATCGGCCTCTTCTGATGGAGTAGTCATTGTTGGCATGTGTCTGCGTAACGACAGATGACAATTGTATTGGCTCAACGCGCAGTGGAACGGTGAGGTGTCGCCAAGCGGCGCTTACAAATCCATGTCAGGCGCAGGGGTCAGGGTCCAGGTTCCCATCATTCGCGTCAGAGGATCATCGCTGCCGTCCTCCGTAGGGCTGGGCTCTTTGTCGACAGAGCTGGCTGCCCATGTATTGAAGATGCCATGAAGAAATCCTATGAGGACCGCGTCAGCATTCATTCAGTCGCAACCTGTAATAAAACGAATGAGAGCGGGAAATTGTTGGTTCAGAGAAACAGTTATTCTTGACTCAATACTTGCTACTCTAAGAGATCCCTCTATGCCACAATATGCATGTCATACTCTAGTCTTCTGCTCAAGGCTCTCCCCAGGCCTAAACCAACTTCGCAGCAGTTCCATAAGCCACTTGAGGTCCCGAATACTGAACAGCACGAATGCACTCCGTGTTATCACCATCCTGACTCGCCGCAAACCACTGCCCCATATCACCCCCAAAGATCTGCATCACCTCCGGGTCACTAGCGTCCAGCGGCTCAAATCCCCTACCAATCTGCGATATCTGTGCCAGTGCCACGCCCAATGACATCCCCAAGTCGTTCTCGATAGCCTCGACCGGCTTAAGCGCGCCCTTGACCCGGCCCGCAAGCATGGCGCTCGGCAGACGAGGCTCCGCGGCAGCTGGTCGCGCAAGAGCCACGCCGTCTACCGCCTTGAGCGCGTCGACCATGGCACCGACCGATCGCATGCCACCAGCGATGTACACTCTCAGCTTATGCCCGAGGTTGAGCGACTTGGTGATAGTTTCGGCCCACTCCAGGAAGAAGCCCTCGCGGCTCCTCGCCGACTCCTTCTCCCACGTCAACGCCATGCGCTCATACGTGCCGCCGCTGAGCTCGACAAAGTCAAAGCCCAGCTCCTCCAGCGTCTCGCACAGTTCTCTGGCCTCATCCGCCGTGACACCACCATCCTGGAACTCGACGCTGTTGAGCTTGGCGCTGACGATAAAGCTGGGCGACACGCGGGCCTTGATCGCCTGAGAAATTTCCGAGATGATGCGCAGGCGGCTCTCGATCGTCTGTGGGCCGTATTCGTCGGTGCGCTTGTTGGTGGTCCGTGAAAGGAACTGGGATAGAAGGTAGCCGTGAGCTGCGTGGAGCTCAATACCGTCAAAGCCAGCTTTCTCCAGGTACTCAGCAGCGTGAGCGAAGCCCTCGACCACTCTGGCGATTTCCGCCCTGGAGGCAGCGTGAGGTTTGCCAAAGGTCAATCCCATCTTTGGTTCTGCGTAGCGCTGTTAGTCAAAGCCAATGCACAAGGCTCTATAACAAGCACACTTGCCAAGCTGAATATCGGAGGCCGAGATGGCAACCGGGTTGACCTTGTAGGGAACCTGTCGGCCGGGGTGGTTCACCTGGGCGACGATGAGACTGCCATCGGCTTTGGCTGCTCCAGCGAGCTGCTTAAACTTATCGAAGCGCTCGCCGTCAAATCCGGCGTCGAGGGGAATGCCAAGGTCGCCAGGGGTGCTCATAGACTCGAGGTCAATGTCGATATTGCCAGTAACAATGACGCCAAAGTTGTTCTTGCCTTGGCCCCATCTAAGACCCAATTAGTGTCTGCATTTATTGCCTGTCAAGTTATTTACCGCCTATACAGCTCCATCTGCTCTTTGGTCGGAATGCCTCTCTCTACGGGTTTCCTAGGACTCCAAGAGGCGAGCTGCTCGGCCATGGGGCCCTTCATGAATCTGTTCTTGGCGACTCTGCCGGAAGGATGGAAGTGGAGCTCCTGAGCCAGAGGCTCAGGGCTGACGTCTCCGGAACTGTAACGAGATGAAGCCATTGTAAATGAAGTGAAAGATGTGGTTTGTCGTCAATCGGCGAAGCTTTGGTTATTCTGTGTCTTTCAAACTCTTCATCGACGGCACCTTCTTGTCGACATTTATACAAGATGGCTTCTTCAAGCCGCCATCATTTCGAACATGTCGCCAGCATTGCATGGCCCAGCATGCCGTGGATGTCCTCCATGGCGTTCCGACAGAGAAGCTGGCGCCTCCAAGTCTGGTGAGACCCAGTTCTTCGGGGCGCAAGTCGTCCACGGGCTCGCTCTATACTAGGAGATGCTCTCCAGCAAGAACTGGGCGTTTCCGTGGAACTCCAGAATTGCTTTTCCCAAGCGTTTGAACCATGGAGCGCCCTATTTTTGTATGACCCTGGCATCCTCCACGGCGTTCCACGGAAACAAGGCCAGAGGGCCATTATTAATCCACCCCCAGCCATGCTGACGCTTTCATCCACGCGGAGGCCGAACCGGACCAATTATCATGAGAAGATGATATTAATCCGCTAATCCTTCGGCCTTTCGTCCGTACTTGGTCCGTACCCGTCAGCAACACCAAGCACAGCATCAGACACAACCCTCCACTGCTGTTCTTCAATGGCGGACTCTCCATCTCGCCCGTCATCCCGACCGTCTCTCCCAGCCCAGTCCATTGCTCGGCCGAGCAAGCAAATACCCCGGACTCCTCCATGGGCGAATCAGCCACGAAGCGGCGCAAAGTCCGTAAAGGAACACGCAGCTGCTGGGAATGTCAGTAGCCCGTCATCTCGTCACAGCATTCAGACTCACTCTGTCCAGGCCGGCGGCGCAAGATCAAGTGCCAGTTCGAGAACGAGGACGATGCAATCTGCGTGGGCTGTCTCCAGCGCGAGACCACCTGCGTCTCGCAGGAATATGTCCCCGAACCAGCTGCGCCCGCCCAAGACAAGCGGCTCGCCCAGCGCCTCGGACGACTGGAGGAGTTGATGGAGAAGCTCGTCGATAAGACGACTCCCGGGAGCTCAACTGCGCAAAAGATCCCGATCCCGTCTCCGTCTGACTCCGAAGGTCCGCCGACTTATGCGCACTTCACTCAGCGAGTGGCCGATGTCTTTGACTCTTCAGTTGTCGACAATGCGCAGCAAATCACATCGTCCCTTGACCCCTCTGAAACTCCTCTGGCTTCCCTTCCTGGCCCATCTCCTATTATACCCCAAACCGCTCGGTATCCCTCCCGCTCAGCAAAAGCCGAACACATCTCCCCGCGGCTTCACGCTCTCTTCCCTCCGCAGCAAACCCTCTACGCCATCTCCCAGCAGAGCCCCGGCGCCAGATTCGTTCTCGCCGCGTTTTATTCCCAGGCGGACCAGATCGAAGGAAAACCCGAGCCTCTGTCCTCCCTGGCTCAGATCCCGCCTGCGTCCAGCCATCCAGCCATCCTCGCCAAGCGTCTGCTTCAGCTGGCAGTATGCCTGCAGCAAATGCCCCCATTCTTTGACGGAAGCGGCCTGGGACTGAAGAAATCTCCAGCTGAGACGATGGAAGAATGGGTCGCCATAGCATCCAGACTGGTAACCTCAGACGATGATTTCGTTGGCTGCTTGGAAGGTCTTGAATGCCTCATCCTCCAGAGCTTCTACCAGAGCGACGCAGGCCAACTCCGCAAGGCATGGTTGACATCTCGCCGCGCCCTCAACATGGCCCAGCTCATGGGCATCGACCGCAAACACACCAAATCCATCCGATCGTGCGACCCATCCTTCGATCCGAAACGTCGACCCTCACCTTCAGTTATCTGGTTCCGCATCAACTGCAGCGACCGCTACCTCTCGCTCATCCTCGGCCTCTCCATCGGCTCCCGCGACAACTCATTCGCCTCGGACGAGAGCAACACGTCTGATGCGCCTAGCGATAAACTCGGAAAGGTGTACGCTGTAATATCTGGCAAAATCGCAGACCGAAACGATTTGGCAGGAAGTGAGGCATATGTTCTCACGCAATCGATCGATCTGGAGCTCGAGAAGGCGTTCAAGATGATGGACGGCATGTGGTGGAAGCTTCCAGACATGGCTATATGCTGCGACACCCCCGATGCATCCGGCGATAACATGTCAGTGGTGAAGCTGCAGATTCGTCACTTCTCGCTGCTCATTCTCTTGCATCTGCCGTATCTCCTGCAGGACCGCGGCCAAAGGCGCTACGAATACAACCGCGCAACGTGCATGCAAGCAAGCCGAGATGTCTTGCATCGGTTCCTCGAGTATCGCAACTGCTTCACAACGGCCATCTCCGGCCGACATGTCGATTACTCTGCCCTCGTAGCAGCAATGACACTCCTTCTGGGCTATCTGGGCTGGCGATGGCCCGGATACGAGACGGAGCGAGCCCAAGACAGAGAATTGGCGGAAAAGACGCACGAGAAGATGCACGAGATGGGAGCATTAAACAGCGACTACCTCTGCATAGAGGCAGCTGAGACGATCCGACAACTTCTGCCAATTGTTCAAAGATCGTCCGGCAGTAGCGGTGAAAATGTCCATCTCAACATCCCCTTCTTGGGAACAGTCAACATTAACCCTGGTCCCACGCCTCCACCGTCCTCATCGACGAGCATGATGCCATCAAACTCCACGACACCTCCCGACAACGCGTCCAGAGATGGGGCCTCGTCCGGAGATGGGGCCTCGTCCGGAGACGGGGCCTTGTCCTCTGGCGTTCCATTCTCCTTCACATGTAGTTCGCCTTCGCTGTGTCAGGACATAACTACGTGCCCTTTTGACGGAGCTACGCCCGACTTTGTCAATGTCGAATGGCCGTGCTTCACAGCTGATCCAGAGGATTGGGCCTTGCAGGGGGTTGATACCACCTACTGGTCCATGTTGAACAGTAGCCTGGTTTAATCGTGAGCGTAACCATGCGAGGAGGAAATAGTACGTGACGTATTTAGTGTCATATTCAGATTAGATTATACTTTATACCCAATTTTCAAAGCAAATACCACCCATGCAACACCATAGCGAATGCAGAATGCACAAGGGCCGACTGAATCTCGTATCGCAACAAAGGAACACGACCGCGTGTGGCCAGGGTATCTCCGTCTCCACGTCTCCCTCCTGAATCAACCAACGCCACAAATGAGACATGCAACATCAACTCCTGTATCCTCCAGTGTCCAGCTAGTGATTAGGTGTATAACATGTACGAGGCTCGAGCATCCGATAAAGGATCTCGGCCGCATTAGGTAAAGAGCTCTTCACTCTTGCAGGCTCTCTTCCAAGGCTTGGTGGTCAACAGCATTGGTCGTCACTCTGGATGGCGCACCCTTTCGTCGTTGCGCTTTCCAATATTGCTGGAAGCCGGGAATCGCACCGGCCTGGTTGATGCCCGGCGCCCGACTCAGGTCCTTGTCCTTTTCCTTTTCAGCCGACTTGGGGGCTGTATTCGTGCTTGAGCCTCCCCAGGGCATCCAGCCAACCCACTTGCCCAGGCTTCCCACAGGACTGCCTTGAGGTGTATCAGAAGAAGCCGGAGAGCCAGACCGGTTTAGGGGGTTGGACACGGCTCTCGGGGTGGCAAGACCTCCGAAACTGTCTCGAAGAGCAACGGCGCTTCGCCTCGGAGCCCCCCGAGAGAGCGTCGGCTGCGCCGTGACGCCCGTCACAACGGCTCCGGCACCACCAAGGGGTCGAAGGGTAAGTTGACTGGGTCGTGCTTTGAGTGTGTGGATGTCGAGACCACCTGTAAGAGACATGATGGATTCGTGAGAGACCGCTCGGTGGATCCTGGGGCGGGGCATAAAGTCATCCTTGGAGTCTTCAGAGCTCTCCATAATCGAGCTTTCGTCGACCGAGGGCGTTGTTCCGAGATCTGGGGTCTCAGTCCGGGGCATTTCCTCACTGTCTCCTTCGTCTTCTTCGTGAATAATGCTATCATCAAACTGGTGCTGGCGAGACGATTGAGGTGGAGGGGTGCCAGGATCGAGCTGGAGAGAAGGAGCCTGGAAACTCAGAGCTGAGATCTCGGAAGGGCCCTTGCGATGAGCCCGCCAGGTAGGTGACATAGGGTCAAAGCTTGTGGTCGGCGAGGCGGGAATGTCGCCATCTCCGAAAGGGGGATCGAACACAGAATTTCGCTTGTTCGATCGTGGGGAGCTTGGCAGTGAGGAGGTGAAGTCGGAGGTCTGCTCCGAGAGAAGTGACCACCTCTGCTTAGGCATTGAAATCACGGAGTTGGTCTCCTTGGTGTTGAGGGAGGTGAGGGCAGGCATTGCGGGCCCAGGGTTCAAACTCCAGCGGCCGGAGGATCTCGGGGTGGAGGCGCCAGAGTTTGTCGGTGGGGTAAAGATGCCAGGGTTTAAGCCTGCACGCTTTCTCCTCAGTTTAGGTTTATCGGGCTTCGGCGCAACATGGTAGTGGTGATGGATATGAAGCTCCTGGGAAATCCGAGGGGTTGGCGGAGGTTCGAAGCTCTCAAGTTCTGCCTTGAGGGTCGACGCGCCACTGTCGGGGACGGGTTGATGATCGAGAAGGTGCTCACGCAAGGACTGGATCTCGTCATTGGAGTTAAACAACATCTCCCGCAACTCAGCGATGCCAAGCTGCAGGTTAGCGTTATCCTCAAGTAGGTCGCGCACGAAGTGGTTGACAACGGTATTGCCAGACTTCGAGTCTTGGAGAGTCTTGGACGCGGCCGCACCCTTTAAGCGGCCAGCTGCTGTACTGAGATGCTTGTCAACTTCTCGTTGGCGCTCCATTCTCCCAATGACCTCGACGTGGCGTTCACGTTCCTGACGAGCCTCCTCCTCCATCCGCTCCAACTGGTCTTGCATGTCCAAGATGCCACGCTGCGCCTCCTTGAAGCGCTGAGCATGAGACCGAGCATCTTCCCTAGTCGACCTCAACTCGTGATACAGCTCTTCATGCTCGTCCTCCAGGATGGAAAGGTGCCGTTCTGCATCATCGGCCCGGGCGGCGGCGGACTCGAGTCTTCGTACGGCCTGCTGAGACGAAAGGAGGCTAGCTTCGAGGGCTTTGATCTTGGTGTCGGATTCAGAAACGGTGTTGTTTAAGAGTTCAAGTTGGTCGAGCAAGTTTCTGTTTTCCTCGATTTTCAGGGCATTCTCAGCCTCGAGCTCCTGCTTGACCATCTCCAGACGCTCTATCCGCGACGTCAAGTGGAGGCGATCCTTTTCGGCATCGGCCATGTACGCTTCGTGTCTGGCAAGCAAAGCCTATATGGGCGGGAGAAGAAAATTAGCGAAAGATTCATTGTGGAGATTCTGTTGATTTATCCAGCGCTTGCTCAGCAACAGAGGGCGACGATGGAACGACTGGTATGCGGTTCAAACGGGAGCCAGTGACGATGCAAGAATGTGTTCAGGGAGGGGGCGACGAAGAATGAGCCACGGATCAAGGGAGGAATAGTCGAAATTAGTGTCGCGTGCGTACCTGACCAAGTCGAGCCGCGGTATGAACATCCTTCTCAACTGTCTCGAGAATGGAGCAGTTCTTCTTGAGGAGAGCGCAGTCGATACGACCGCAACAGCAGGTCAATTCAGAGGCATGGGGCTCAGGCCGGGGTGGATCCGGCCTCTCCATTATGGCGGGAGGGTGGATGGCGATGGAGAGGCCTTTATGAAGGTTGAACTATCGTAATAGGGCGCAGGGCTCGCGAAAGGCAGCGAAAACGGCGAAGGGAGAGGCGGACGTAGTGGTAGGAAACATGATAAATTAGATAGATGGATCGGTCGAAGTGGACGAGGGCGGCGAGGTAGGATTTCGAGGACGGAAAAGGATAGGTCAGAGCATCTTTCGCCCGTCGCCGGTGAAATACGACGAGACAAGGCGAGGTTGAAGAAGAAGGACGCGCTCGTCGATTGAGAGACGGTTTGATGAAAGCGGTGGTGTTGAGGCCCAAAGAAAGAGGGTCCTCGTGTACAATCTGCCTGTGGCTTGGTATTTGTGGCTCGTTCTCCAGGTAGCTCTTGTGAGTGTGGGGTTGTGTTCCTGGATGCGATCTTGGGCCTTAATTCCGTGTCGCTTTGTGGTGAATGTATCAACAAGGAGGGTTTTAAGGAGATGGTGAAATGAGGGAAGAGTTTGTATGCGAGGACAGTCAACAAGGAAGATGAGGCCGCATTCAGAGGCCTTGATCAGCCCCCCATGATCCATGTGATCCATGGCTTGCAAGGTCAAGGCGCTGGCGGTGACTAAACCTGCAGGCTGCAGGGTGGCACTCATACAAGGATCTAGCGGGTTATCTCACTGACTCAGGGGCTTCAGGGTCTTTAGTGGATTGGTTTGTTGACTTTACAGGGAACGACGTGTTCCGTGCCCGCGTTTGCACTCATTTCGTCTGTACTTGTGATTGGATGACGAATTAAGGCTGCCACACCTTACAGCATCTTCCATGCTGCTTTCGGGTAATGACGACACTGCTAGCGCGCCAACCTCGCGATTTCCGGAGGGACAACGGCCCGGTTGAGCACGTGCTTTATCACGTGATGACGCTGGAAGATGTGGTCTAGGGTAGGATCATTGCGATTGGGAGCTTTCAAGCTCTCATGCGTGCATGCTGACTTACCTTCACCGCCTCCCCTCACTTTGCATCGGCAATTGATTGTGGCATCCCTCCCATCGGTAGGCGGGCTTCTGTTCGTATAACTACCTAGGTTGGCACCGTGGTACCTTACCGGATAGTGCTGTAAGCCGTTCCAACGTCTAAATGTCGTCATACGATTTCACCTCGAGAGCTTCGGCCAGTCAGCTTCCTCTTATTGTCATCCCCACATTATCACGGCACATGGATGTTTCAGAGCTTCTTTGGTGGTGAGCCTGGCGTTTTGGGTGGCTTCCCGTGGATTGCGCCATGTTGCTTTCCTCGTATCTCCCCTCATTCTTCCCCGTACCATACCCTTGCTCTTTATCTCGCCGTGTCCCTTGAGGTTCAAAGCTACCTCTTCTCTCGCACTCTTGGACACACGTCTTGATGCGCCCATACCCCAGAGTTTTCCAAAGCTTTCGAATAGGACGAATACAGACTCCCAGACTTCTTCCCTTAGCACAATCCTTCTCCACCTGCAGACCAATGGCTCAAGAATACAAACTCAAGGGCCTCTCGTCGCTCTCCCTCTCCCCCGGCGCCAAGCAGGAGGTCGAGGTCGAGGGCATCGAGAATGGCAAGGTCCTACTCGTGAACGCCGCAGGAAAGATCCAAGCTCTTGGTGCCAAGTGTACTCACTATGGCGCACCTCTCGCCAAGGGCGTTTTGACAAGCGATGGACGTCTGACCTGCCCATGGCATGGAGGTATGCTGTCTAGCCTTATTGATAGCTTCATATACTGACTGATCTGACTCGTAGCTTGCTTCAACGCCAAGACTGGCGACGTCGAGGATGCCCCGGCTCTCGATCACCTTCCCGTGTTCCAAGTCGCCGAGCGAGATGGTGCCGTGTACCTGACGGGTGAGGAAGCCGCAGTCAAAGGATCGCGCAGAAGGCCCAACATCAAATGCGCAGCTTCTGGAGGCGCCCAGGAGGAAAAGGTTGTCGTTGTCGGAGGTGGCTCGGGCACCTTGGGTTTAGTCGAAGGTCTGCGCGAGAAGGGCTACACCGGCCCCTTGACTGTCATCTCCAATGAGGGCTACTATCCCATTGACCGCACGAAGTTGAGCAAGGCTCTCTTGACTGACCTCGACAAACTGACCTGGCGAAACAAATCTTTCTACGAAAGCGGATCTATCGAGTTCATTGAGAGCGAAGTCACCGACGTCAACTTTTCGGATCGCCATGTTGCGACCAAGGATGGCAATAAAGTCGCTTACACCAAGCTCGTGCTTGCAACAGGCGGAACACCCAGACGGCTGCCTCTGCAAGGGTTCAAGGATCTCGACAACATCTTTACCCTGCGGAGTGTTCACGATACGAGAAAGATTGTAAACGCAATTGGAGACAAGGGCAAGAAGATTGTCGTGGTCGGATCCTCGTTCATCGGAATTGAGTTGGCGGTCGCAACCAGCAGCGACAACCAAGTGACTGTCGTCGGCATGGAAAATGTTCCTCTCGAACGAGTGCTGGGCGAAAAGGTTGGCGCAGGTCTTCAAAAGGCACTGGAAGGCAAGGGAGTCAAGTTCTACATGGGCGCAAGCGTCGACAAGGCCGAGCCCTCCGGATCCAACCCGTCCAAGGTTGGCGCTGTCTGCCTCAAGGACGGCACCAAGCTGGAGGCTGACCTGGTCGTCCTTGGTGTTGGTGTGTCTCCCGCGACCGAGTTCCTCCGGAACAACAACATCATCCGATTGGAGCAAGACGGCTCTCTCAAGACAGACGACAATTACTCTGTGGTGGGCCTAAAGAACGTCTATGCCGTCGGTGATATCGCTACATTCCCCTACCATGGACCCGGTGGCGAGGGAAAGCACGTTCGCATTGAGCACTGGAACGTTGCGCAGCAGTCCGGGCGCATTGTTGCTAGCCATATTGTCAACCCATCGACTGCGACCGAGCACTTCATCCCCATTTTCTGGTCTGCTTTGGGAGCACAGCTGCGATATTGCGGGAACACAATGGCTCAGGGCTGGGATGACCTTGTCCTCGAGGGCAGCCCAGCTGAGAACAAGTTCGTCGCCTACTACTGCAAGGGAGAGACGGTGGTAGCCATGGCGAGCATGGGAAGGGATCCTGCCATGGCTCAAAGCGCCGAGCTGATGCGTGTAAACAAGATGCTTACAAAGACCCAGCTCCAAGAGGGAATGAGTGTAATGTAAGCCTCGGCACGCCGGCGAGATGGGTCCGACTACTGCTCAGAATGGCATTGATCGAGATGGAACCTACAGAATAGGTAACCGTATCGGTAACTGTATCGTCGGAAACGACCTTAGTTAGCTAACTATGCCGATTTCTGAGCTTGCCACGCGGGTTTCATCTCCACTGATAGGTCCGGTGAAAAATGTCCGATTCTCCAAGTCGATGACGTCGAGACATTATCGTCATGAACGCATCAACTCCACGGCGGACCCTGTCATTGTGACGAGTCGACCGATATCATGAAGTCATGAGAGGAGCTCCATCTCAAGATGTCACAATAAAATGAGTTGCATCTACGCTTGCATTCTGCCATCAAGGTTGCTCAAGTACCTACACCAGCCAATACAATAGAATGGCTACACAAGCAGCATATCAAGCCGAAAAGGTTATCGGCCACGGCGACAATGCCGTTACTGCGCAAGATGTGACCTCGTATGAGGAGAAAGGCGCAGGCGAGTCCGGCGAGACCATGAAGGCGTTGGCGTGGATGGGCAAGAACAAGGTCAAGATGGGTACACTTCACCACAATCTCACCAGCTTTATACAAGCCAGCTAGGTACTAATGACAATTGCAGTGGACGCCCCCAAGCCCAAGATGATTGAAGACCGCGATGTCATCCTCAAAGTCACGGGCAGCACCGTCTGCGGCTCCGACCTGCACCTCCTCCACGGCACCGTCATCCAGCTCAGCGAGGGCGACATCCTGGGCCACGAGTTCTGCGGCGTGGTCGACCAAGTCGGCCCGGGCGCCAAAGGCATCGAGGTCGGCAAGCGGTACGTTGCGTCGTTCCAGATTGCGTGCGGCGATTGCTTCTTCTGCAAGCAGAAGCTGTCGTCGCAGTGCGAGAAGACGAACTCGAACACTGCCGAGCGGGCCATGTATGGTGGCAGGACGGCGGGCATGTTTGGGTATTCGCACTTCACCGGTGGGTTTGCCGGCGGCCAGGCCGAGTATGTGCGTGTGCCGTTGGGTGATGTGAATTTGCTGGAGATTCCGAGTGATGTTCCTGACGAGAAGGGTGAGTCTGCAGCATGGTTATCCGTGAGACAGCCACACTGACTCTAACCAGCCCTCTACCTCTCCGACGTCCTCGCTACATCATACAACGCCGTCAAAGACACCGCCGTCTACCCCGACGATGAAGTTGCCGTTTTCGGCGCCGGCCCCATCGGCCAAATGGTGGGCATTTTCGCCATCCGAGAGGGCGCCAGCAAAGTCATCTTTGTCGACACCGAGCCGCGTCTCTCCTTCATCAAGGACAGCTGGCCTGCCCAGCACAAGGACAAGCTGGAGCTGGTTGACTACAAGCACCTATCGTTTGGGGTCACCAACAAGGAGACGGTCGTGAGCAGACTCAAGGACCTGTGCGGTGGCCGGGGCCCTGACTGCGCGATTGAGTGTGCGGCTGGTGAGTATGCCAAGGGCTGGATGCACTGGCTGGAGATGTCGCTCGGCATTGAGACGGACACGAGTGAGATTGTCAACGAGATGATTGAGGGTGTACGCAACTATGGGCGTTGCGGCATCACAGGTGTCTATGTCGGATATGTATGCTCCCCCACTCCCCTCGTCCATTTGAATCAAGGCTGACTCTTCTAGACCAACCACTTCAACATCGGATCTCTCATGGAGCGCGGCATCCGTCTTATTGGCAATGGGCAAGCGCCTGTCCACAAGTACTGGCATGAGCTTCTGGAAATGATCCAGAAGGGCGAAATCGACCCTTCGCAGATGGTCTCGCATCGCGTCAGGCTGGAGGATCTGGACAAGGTGTACTACAAGTTTGAGGCGAGGGAGGATGGCATGCAGAAGGTCTTTGTGGAGACAAAGTTCTCGTTTCCCAAGTCTCCCGAGTCGCCGGAGTTGACGACGTATTAGTCTGTCGGTGGAGTTGAAGTCGAGATATGATAAAGTTGCGAATTGAGAAGATTTGCGTCCGTTTCCAACCTATTCAGCCTAAATATAAGCTGATCCTTCCAACATGATGCTATAATTTGCAAGTGCTATAGTCTGATTGCGACCAACACCCCCCTCCGCCGGGGTCACATAACCCAGTGAACTGTGCGGCTCAGCAATGAAACCACGGAGCGATTCGGCACTGAAGAATAGGGTGAGGATCTCGAGACCAGCCAATGAGGCCTTGGACGGCATGGAGAGCCATGACTGGCAGCATGCAGGATTGCAGATTGTTTGTGTACCTTGGATAAGACGAGCAGAGGATGAAGTACATCCAGTACCAGTGGATTGCCACTTTTCAGATCCGCACTCGCTTTGACTGTGTGTATTACGCGGCGGAGCAAGCTATTCATAGGGAGCCATATCCGCTTCCGACGATACACAGAAACCATTACTCTTCCATACTCGCATTCAAAGACTGGGTGGACGTAGCATATGACGAGGTCTAGATGGTTCTTCTTTTGGGAATGGAAGCACATCCAGCCGATCAAGCTACTCAAGCACATCCAAGTGTAAGAAACGAGCCATACGTACACCCGGTTCCCAGTGTTGTAACCTCATCCGAAGACCGATCACAGTCCAGCGATAGGCAACTCTCAAGCCCGCGTAATCATAGCTTCACGATCGGGACCGGTGCCAATCCACTTGATCTAAGATGGCTAATGTTAGTAATAGGCTACCACAAACAGAACAGAGAGCATACCTTGACTCCGATGAACTTCTCAATAAACTAGAAAGCCTCAATATCAGCACCTCTCTGCCTAGCCATGTGAAATATCTCACCTCCACGTAGTTTCTCGCCTCTTGCGGAAGGTCGGACCACGCCCTGCACTTGGTCGTTGACTTCTGCCAGCCTGGGAACTCCTTATACACAACCTCGGCTCGCTCGAGAGCATCTAGGTCAGCGGGGTATGACGAAAGCTCTTCCCCGTCCAATTTGTATGCGACAGCCACTTTGATGGTCTCGAAAGTATCGAGAACGTCCAGCTAGAGACCGAGGTCAGCCTGAGGCTTGCAGAAGAAACCATGGAAAGAAACTGACCTTTGTTAGGTTGATGGAATCATAGTAGTTCACTGAGTTAGAGTAGCGGACGATAACCAGGTCGAGCCTTCTCATGATTAGCAAGATCCAGGATATCATCAATGTTAAACAACTTACCATCCGCATCGTCTTCTACGGCCAGTTGATGTGCCCTGGGAAATCAGTTAGTCTTCCATGTATAATGATTCCTTCTCGAGTAGTCTGACCCATTCGTGTCCAATCTCTTGGAGCTTCGTGCCAGCCCTGTCATCTAGTTAGCCTTTGTTTCTGCTGCTCAGAGTAAGAGTGCCTTACTCTCCGGTATCTTCAGTCTTGAAGGCACCCGCTCCAACTCGGGTGGTGTCTGCCATTTCTGTTAGGATTTCATCTTGCGTTGGAAGCACTTAACTCACAAGCCTTCACAACACCGATCACCTCGGTCAAAGCCCTTGGGTTCAGAGACAGGCCATTAATGATACCTGCGATGGTTGTCGAGCTCGACGTAACGAACTAAGACTGTTGTTAGCGACGTAAATCCAGCTTGAATGATGGCAACCTACTGGATATCCTCCATGTGTGATGTCCAACATCAGCGCCTGTATTCCAGGCGGGATGCAACCGGCCCGAGAGGGTCTCAAACCCCTTTTCCATTTGTACAAGACAAACTTGCACGAACACGGCGCTCGCGGAGAAAAACCGAGCCTGAGATGGAGGGATCCCAGGGCCAACCATTATACCTTGCTCGTTGGCCTGGCACTTGGCACAAGCCTGTCCTCTCGACTGTCAAAGCTCAAGTAGAGGCCAGCTGGTGGTCCGTCTGGTCCAAGGTCGACATCTGCGTCACCTGCCGTTGCTTCTGTTCGAATCGGAAAAGGGATTGAGACCACGGGCCCGGTTGCCCAACCCGCCAACTTGTCAGCATCAGAAGAATTATAGAAAAGAGGGACATGACTTACGTTTGCTCCTTCAATAAGGATAGACTTGTTATCTTGCTGAGCCTGATACATCAAGGAAGTCGAGTCAACAGTGTACTTGGCCAGGTCGGCCCGATACGTTTCGAATCTCTTAAGCTCATCGTCCATATCGTAGACTAAAAGATCTCTGAATCGCTTGCGATAACCTTGCTCGAGCTGACGTAGCTTCCTCTCAAAGAGCTCGGGGTTAAAGATCTCGGCAAGGCGGATTCCGTTTCGCTATATAGGCGTTAGTGCTATTAAGAAATACAGAGGCGAGATACTAACCGCGTGCTTGCATGAATAGGTAGGGCCAATGCCGCGCCTGGTTGTTCCAATCTGGCGCGCTGGAGATGGTCAGCTATAAGTAGGGTTAGAAGAAGAGAGTCTACTACCTCCGAGCTCGACCTCCTCAAGGCCGTCGACAGCCACGTGCAGGTCCAACGCAATGTGGCAGCGGTCAGAGACCAGGATCTTGTCCCGTACACCCTTCAATCCTTTGTCCTCCAATTCCTGGAGCTCCTTGAAAAAACTCGGCCTGTACGCAGCATCAGCATCTCGGTGGATGTTGGCGAACGACTCGGAGGGGCGGCTCTCAGCCAGCAGGACGTGGCAGTGGTCGGAAAGGAGGGCATTAGTACTGACGCGTAGAAGACCACGTCGGCACCAATCAGGTTCATACTGTTCACGCATCAGTATTAATACAGACTGGGCGTTGGTTAGGAAATTACCACGACGGGTTGATCAAACCAGAGGGGAGCAGGTGAAAGCTAAGGAATGTCAACATCGCTGGCGAATATCGGGTCGTAATGTCTTCGTATGCGCGTACCTATACGAGACTCCATTGGCGCTATTATGATTAGCAATTGGATCGTGCTGGTAAGGTAGGAATAGACTCACACAATTTTATGGCCGGCGTTATTTCCACCGGCGGCGCGAGCGCACAGCTGGGCCTTGGGCGCGAGGATATCGGTCAATTTCCCCTTCTGTAGCAATTCGTCAGAGCTCGATCGAATTGAAGTGTCATAGCGAGAGAGGGAGGGAATGTACGCCTTCGTCACCTGGATCATCACATCGAGTTAGTACACGACTCTTCGCTCTTGTGGCCGATATCAGAGGGAGAATATTGAGAGACGTACCAAATTGTGACCCCATAACCACAGTGATAGTCATAATAAGAGTTTGCTGCGAACAAGGGCGCAGTTGTCGTTAATTGGTGCTGTGGAAAAGTCCAGAAAACAGGACCCCGCGATATCGCTGGGGGAAGGTGGGGTAGTGGGGGACAAAAATGTGCGGCTGCTAAGTTTTTCCGTAAGCTTGGGCAGGAGCACGTGACGACCCGGGGAGCCCTTATTTATTTATAACTTAGTTTAGCGGGCGTTATAGTGGCTTTATAGTTAACCTAGTATATTAAGTTTTATTAGTTAGGTTTTAGGTAGGCGCTTTAGTTATAATATAACTAGATATCAGGTTATATATTAAAGTTAATAATGAAATAAAGCCCAAAGGGCATAGTTCCACCTGGTCCCCTTATCTTGCCGAGTCCTTTCCATCCGCATATAGGCAGAAAGAGGGGGAGACGGCGCGCCACGTAGCCGACGAGAAGACGCCATGCCAAGATGTGTCGTTACAAGATATCCGGCCGCAAAGGACTTGGCGCTGCAAAAGCAGATTGGAGGCCTGCGAGAGAGAGGGAGTTGAGGGTGACACGAGGCCAGATTGCTAAATTCTGGCAGTGTTAGAGAAGGATAGAAAAAGATATAAAGTACCCAGCCCTCAACTCTTCCAACTCTTGTCTTCACACTTCAACGCCCATCATCCCTCAACTCCAACCTATCCTCTACGTCCCACATCTTTATACAGCATGTCTAACAGCACCCTCGAAAAGGGCCAGTGGCTCAAGGTCGGCGAGAGCCTGTGGAGCCCAGATGGCTCTGTTGAGCTGAAGATGGAGGAAGACGGCAAGCTGGCCGTCTACTGGGGAGGAGAGTGCCAGTTCATCCAGCAGCTGGATAAGCCAGACCGACTGATGACTAGTGGCTCAGCGCCTGGTGATCGGACCAAACGTGTAAGAAACTCGTCGCAAAGGGAACCGAGATGATCATGTTTTTGATGCTCTCGAAGAGAAGTGACATGATCATCAACAACGGTCATGTTTCTGTCTGTCAAGCCTTGATTGCTTGATTCGAGTATCGTTAAACGACAAACAACTGCTCAGAGTCGCAGGCTCCATTACCAACCATGTACCTGGGCAAACAATTCGATAACTCACGGCATCTGAAGTAAATCATCACAGCCCTTGCCAAATCGATTTACTTTTCCCTGGTCCATCTCCCTTGAACATGGCACTTTGAGACGATTGCCAGCGTGGAAACTTTTGCTCAAGACCCAATTTGGTCATTCTCTGCTCATCATTCAATCCATTTCTACTCCAATTCAATGGTACCGGGGGGTTTCGAAGATCTGCCAAGTGTCAGCCAGCACCTCAAAATGGGGACAAGAAAAGGGACTTACAGGTCATATGTGACTCGGGAGACCCCGTCCACCTCGTTGACGATCCTGCGAGCCATGGCCTTGAGCAAAGCGAAGGGAAACTCGTACGGCTCAGCGCTCATAAAGTCACTGGTTGTGACAGCGCGGAGGCTATGAACCATGTCAGAACTCACGTCTCTAAGACGGGGGGTGGGTAATAACTTACATGACGATGTATCCATAGACACGGCTGTCTCCCATGACGCCAACGGCTGTGAGAAACAGTCAGTTACCAATGTCGAAAAAGGATATCTCAACAGGCGCATCTCTGGGGCACATACCATTGCTGGTATCCAAACCAGCGTAGGCTTGGGACATCTATTTTGTAGAGTCAGCTCATGTTCGAATCACGATACCATGGAGACTTGCCTCGTTGTAGATTCCGGCCTCCTTGATCATGGAGATAAAGATGTGATCGGCCTTTCTTGCGATTTCAACCCGTTCTTCTGTTATCTCTCCAAGAACGCGTACTCCGATGCCAGGTCTGTGCAGTCCACGGAATTAACACGGTTCATTCTCATAACTCAACCTGCTGCCGGGCGCGTCCCCTCCTTAAGGAGCACTTTGACAACAGCCGATTTCACAGGAAAGACGAGAGAAGATGCCGGAAACTTGCCGGGGAAAGGATGTCGATTCACGAGGTCCTCGTGAACTTGTAGACGCCTGCCAAGGCTTCTCACTTCGTCTTTGAACAAAAGGCGAAAAGGCTCGAGCAGCTAAATTATATAGTTAGTTTAGTATTTTTCTCTGATTTTTTGACCTCCCCCATATTCCCCCTGCGCGAAAAAGCGGAAAAACGAGCACAAAAAGGCCATGGGCGGCTCGGACGAATGATAGTGGCCGGAAAAGATAGGGGGTTTGAAGTTGTGGCTGAGGGGCTTGGGGCAGGGCTCGGGACAGGGGGTGGGTTGAACTGGAGATGATGCCAACTTAGCCGCAGGC